>CM066586.1:43465061-43752730 GCA_033816785.1 Picus viridis | reverse complement strand
CGCAAGAGAAACCATTTCCACTGGGGACCTGAACAACAAGCAGCCTTTGACCAGATAAAGCAAGAGGTAGTGCAAGCAATGGGTCTGGGACCTGTCCGAGATGGTCCAGACATTAGGAACATTTTGTACACGGCTGCAAGTGACAATGGTCCAACCTGGTGCTTGTGGCAAAGAGCTCCAGGTGAGACACGTGGACGACCTCTTGGTTTCTGGAGTCGAGGTTACAGAGGTTCAGAGGCTAATTATACTCCAACAGAGAAAGAGATTCTAGCTGCCTATGAAGGAGTAAAAGCAGCTTCTGAAGTAATTGGAACCGAATCACAACTTCTCTTAGCTCCCAGATTACCAGTTTTGAATTGGATGTTCAAAGGCAAAGGTTCCACACCACATCATGCAACAGATTCCACCTGGTCTAAGTGGATGGCTCTGATAACACAGAGAGCTCGAATGGGAAATCTTGAAAGACCTGGTCTGGTGGAGGTGATCTCAGGTTGGCCTGAAGGTACCAACTGTACCAAACCTCCAAAGGAGAGAGTGACTCGTGCCGAGGAAGCTCCTCCTTACAATGACCTATCTGATGATGAAAAGAAATATGCTTTGTTCACAGACGGTTCCTGTCGTCTTGTCGGGAACAAGCGAAGGTGGAAGTCTGCAGTGTGGAGTCCAACACGCCGAGTTGCAGAAGCAAAGGATGGAGAAGGAGAATCCAGTCAGTTCGCAGAGGTAAAAGCTGTCCAGCTAGCTCTCGACGTAGCTGAACGTGAGAGATGGCCAAAGCTTTATCTCTACACCGACTCGTGGATGGTAGCCAATGCTCTGTGGGGTTGGCTAAAGAACTGGAAAAAGAATGGTTGGCAGAGAAAAGGAAAGCCCATTTGGGCAGCTGACCTGTGGCAGGACATTGCTGATCGAATTGAGAGAATTCCAGTGAAGGTGAGACACATTGATGCTCACATTCCTAAGAGCAAAGCTACTGAGGAACAGCAACATAACCATCAAGCAGATCTAGCTGCAAGAGTTTCTCCAGTAGACATGGACTCTGATCTTGATCTCGACTGGAAACACCGAGGTGAGATATTCTTAGCTCGGTGGGCTCACGATTCGTCAGGACATCAAGGCAGAGATGCAACATACCAGTGGGCACGTGACAGATCCATAGACATTTCCATGGATGCTATCACACAAGTCATCCATGACTGTGACATTTGTGCTGCTATTAAGCAGGCAAAGCAACTTAAGCCCTTATGGTATGGTGACAGATGGTCCAAGTACAAGTATGGTGAAGCTTGGCAAGTTGACTACATCACTCTACCACGTTCTCGTTCTGGTAAGCAGTATGTGCTTACTATGGTAGAGGCAAACACTGGATGGTTGGAAACTTATCCAGTACCACATGCAACTGCACGCAACACCATTCTTGGTCTGGAGAGACAAATCCTGTGGAGACACGGAACTCCAGAGAGGATTGAGTCAGACAATGGAACTCACTTCAAAAACAACCTTGTAAAGAGTTGGGCCAAAGAGCACGGCATCGAGTGGATATTCCACATCCCCTACTATGCACCAGCTGCAGGGAAGATTGAACGCTACAACGGTTTGTTGAAGACCACTCTTAAAGCCATGGGGGGTGGAGCTTTGAAAAACTGGGAAAGACATTTAGCACAAGCAACCTGGCTGGTAAATAGTAGAGGTTCAGTGAACCGAGCTGGGCCTGCACATTCAGATCTGCTACAGAAAGTAGAAGGTGATAGAGTTCCTGTTGTTAGAGAAAAGAATCTGTTAGGTAAAACTGTTTGGGTATTTTCTCCCTCAGGAGAGGCTAAACCTGTCCGAGGGGTGGTTTCAGCTGAAGGTCCGGGTCACACTTATTGGGTAATGCAAGAGAATGGTGAAATTCAGTGTATTCCACAAAGAAATTTGACTTTAGCTGAAAGAGTTTAATTTCAGAGTGTTGTACAGCTACATCGCGCCCAAAGGAAGAATCCCTGAGGAATCCACTGTGCACGAACCCTGAGAACCCTGAGAGCCCTGAGTCAACTGAGAGTCCCTGTTTCCCTGTTTCCCTGTTTTCCCTTTTCTTCGCTTCGTCTGCGAAGAGACAAACTGTTTTCCATTTTCCTTGTTTCTTGGACTTCTGAATCATCTACACCTGAGGATAGCCGGAATGGACTATGGACTTTACTTACAAACTGTGGATGTTGTTTTGGATTGGATGGACAGTGCGAACAGCCAATGAAATTGTTTAGCAGGGGTGGATTGTGACCGGTTTAGGCTGTGCCTTTAAGAAAGAGACACTTTCTGAACACTCTGGCTGAATGTTTTGGTATTAAATGAAAACAAAGATATGCTAATCCAATTTCATTGGTGGAACCCGGCTGTAGGTTCTGGCTTGGTCTTTCAGTCGGGGGGGCAGTCAGTCTTCTTCCTCCCCCTGTACTGTGGGCTGGCCTGCTTTTCTCTCTGAAGCAACAGCTTGCTAACAGGGACGATTCTTGCTAACCAGATAAGAAAACTAATGCTTTTGTGCTTTAACAAGTTTTCACCCTTTTAATTACCTTCCTTTCTCCTTCTCTCTAACCCTTTTGGGAAAAAGGGGAGGTAGGGAGGGAGAAGGGAGGGACAGGCTGAACCCCCTGGCCGCAGGGGGTTGGGGAAAGGTCTCCTGTATTACATACTTTGCTGTATATTTCTGTATATATTGTAAATATTGTATATTTTTGTACATATTCATTGCATTCCATATCTGCTTATAAAATACAGCTTTCATCTGCTTCTCCGGCTGAGTTAGCTGTGGATTCTTTTTCTGTGTGTCGGGGGGGAACCTTCCTACTCCACCACATCCCTATAGAGATTTCTTTCTTCCTCAAGGACTGAACTCCTGGCTTGCAATGGATCTGATGCTTTACACCACCACACCTTGGTGCTTTGTGCACTGCTGTAAAACTATAGAAGAGCCAGTGGCCACTGCAAGCAGCACAGGCAACCTCCCTTAGCTCATTCTGTCTCCTTTATTAATGTTGTTATGAGAGCAACCCCTGTGAAACACTGCAGCAGGTTGCCCAGGGAGGTTGTGGAGGCCACATGCAAGGTCAGGCTTTATGGGGCTCTCAGCAGTCAGATCTAGTTGTGGATGGCTCTACTTACTGTGATGGGGTTGGTGTTGATGACCCTTGGGGGTCCCTTCCAACCCTATGCGTTCTATGAGAGGGGTGTAAGAAGTTTGCCTTGTGTGGGTATACTTCAAGTAAGAAATCTCTATTGATGTGCCTTCACTGGTGGAGTCAGACTGAAAAATGAAGCATGGAATCATGAACCTCAATAACTTTTTTACCACCATTTCAGCTAAATTGCCTGATCTTTACTTTTAATTACGGTAATTGCTCGAAGGAGAATAACTTGGCACACTGGAGCCACCGGTGGTGAGGCTGATGTAGGTCAGAGTTGTCCTTCACTTTGAAGAAACTGCTTTGCTACCTGGCTTTGATGGCAGAGTCATTGATGAATTCAGCTTCATTGGTAAAGTCTGAGGCTGCTGTAAGCATTCAGCATGGGGGAGAAGGTTCTTCCACAACAACTTGCAACTGTTAGTAATAGAATAGAAAAGGTTAGAATAGGATAGCATAGGGTAGCATAGGAGAGAAGATCATCCTGGGGGCAATCACTGCGCACCAGAAGGACGGCCAAGGGCTCAGGTCCAGCCAACATGGATTCAGGAAGGGTAGGTCCTGCCTCTCCAACCTGATCTCCTTCTATGATCAGGTGACTGCCTGGTGGATGTGGGGAGGCCTGTGGATGTGGTCTGCCTGGACTTCAGCAAGGCCTTTGACACCATCCCCCACAGCAAACTCCTGGCCAAGCTGTCAGTCCCTGGCTTGGACAGCAGCACTCTGAGATGGGTTAGGAACTGGCTGGAGGCTGAGCCCAGAGAGTGGTGGTCAATGGTGCCACCTCCAGCTGGAGGCCAGTCACCAGTGGCGTCCCCCAGGGATCAGTGCTGGGCCCCATCCTCTTCAATGTCTTCATTGACGATCTGGATGAGGGGATTGAGACAGTCATCAGCAAATTTGCAGATGACACCAAGCTGGGAGCAGATGTTGGTCAGTTAGAGGGTGGAAGGGCCCTGCAGAGGGACCTCGACCAGCTGGACAGATGGGCAGAGTCCAATGGGATGACATTCAACAAGTCCAAGCGCCAGGGGCTGCACTTTGGCCACAGCAACCCCATGCAGAGCTACAGGCTGGGGTCGGAGTGGCTGGAGAGCTGCCAAACACAGAGGGACCTGGGGGTGCTGATTGACAGCTGCCTGAACATGAGCCAGCAGTGTGCCCAGGTGGCCAAGAAGGCCAATGGCATCCTGGCCTGCATTAGGAATGGTGTGGCCAGCAGGAGCAGGGAGGTCATTGTGCCCCTGTACTCTGCATTGGTTAGGCCACACCTTGAGTCCTGTGTCCAGTTCTGGGCCCCTCAGTTTAGGAAGGACATCGAGACACTTGAATGTGTCCAGAGAAGGGCAACAAGGCTGGGGAGAGGCCTTGAGCACAGCCCTGTGAGGAGAGGCTGAGGGAGCTGGGGTCGTTTAGCCTGGAGAAGAGGAGGCTCAGGGGAGACCTCCTTGCTCTCTACAACTACCTGAAAGGTGGTTGTAGCCAGGAGAGAGTTGGTCTCTTCTCTCCAGGCAACTAGCACCAGAACAAGAGGACACAGTCTCAAGCTGCACCAGGGGAAGTTTAGGCTGGAGGTGAAGAGAAAGTTCTTCACTGAGAGAGTCATTCGCCATTGGAATGTGCTGCCCGGGGGGGTGATGGAGTCACCGTCCCTGGAGGTGTTCAAGAGGGGATTGGACGTGGCACTTGGTGAAATAGTCTAGTCATGGGGCCTGTGGTGACAGGGTGGACTTAATGATCTTCGAGGTCTCTTCCAACCTTAGTGATACTGTGATAGAATAGAATAGAACAGAGTAGAATAGAACAGAGTAGAATAGAATAGAATAGAATAGAATAGAATAGAATAGAATAGAATAGAATAGAATAGAATAGAATAGAGAATAGAATAGAATAGCTCAGAGATCATCAAGTCCAACCTATCACCCAACACCATTTAATCAACTAAACCATGGCACCAAGTGCCTCATCCAGGCTCTTCCTAAACACCTCCAGTGACGGTGACACCACCACCTCCCTGGGCAGCACATCCCAATGGCCAGTCTCTCTCTCTATGAAGAACTTCTTCCTCACCTCCAGCCTAAACCTCCCCTGGCACAGCTTGAGACTGCGTCCTCTTGTTCTGGTGCTGGTTGCCTGGGAGAAGAGACCAACCCCCACCTGGCTACAACCTCCCTGCAGGGAGTTGTAGACAGCAATAAGGTCTCCCCCTGAGCCCCCTCTCCGCCAGGCTAAGCAACCCCAGCTCCCTCAGCCTCTCCTCACAGGGCTGTGCTCCAGACCTCTCCCCAGCTTTGTTGCCCTTCTCTGGACACCTTCCAGCAGCTCAACATCTTTCCTAACCTGAGGAGCCCAGACACAGGACACAGGTGTGGCCTAACCAGTGCTGTCAGCAACACTCCTGCACAGCAGCAGAACCACACCAAGAAGAGGGCAGCTGCATCCACACCTGGACAACACACCCCTGGCAAGCACAGTGCACAGATGTGATGTGCAGGTAACCACTCAAGACAGCTGGTTCTCAGGGCAAGTCAAAGGGTTTGGGCCCAAAGGGTCAGGTTTTAATGAGGAGGTGCACCAGAGAAACTGCTTCTGCTTCTCAATCCACCTACACAGGAGCGATAGGCACTTTGCACAGGAGAGGTTAACCGTCTGGCAGGCAGCCTGTAGGGATCACAAATCTAAAGCAGGCGGGAAAAAGCACCATCCCTGGAGGTGTTTGGGAAGAGCTTGTCTGAGGCACTTGGTGCCATGGTTTAGTTGATTAGATGGTGTTGGATGATAGGTTGGACTGGATGATCTCTGAGGTCTTTTCTAACCTGGTTAATCCTATCCTATCCTATCCTATCCTATCCTATCCTATCCTATCCTATCCTATCCTATCTATCCTATCCTATCCTATCCTCTATAAACTCCAGTCAAGACTCTTCACGTGTGGCCAGTGCTATGCAAATATTAAGTGTGGCCAGATTTTAAAATATTTTTAGGTAGGTTGATTTGATATAGAGCAAGATGTAAATTAGCTGATTTTGGCCTCAGTGTTTGGCCCAACTTCTTATTGAAGTAAATGAAGTGAAATCAGGTGAAGTTAGGGGAACTGGCAGAATGTGAATAGCAGGAAGTTGTATCAGGATACATTTCCTAAACAAAGGCCATGCTTACAAAGGTTTTGCTGTATCAGGTACAATGTCTACTATCTCAGATGGAACCAGTTGCCTTCTGCAAACATGTAATTTGCCCCTTGAGAGTCCATGTTGCTGCTTTCAGGTGCCCAAACTCTCTAATTAAAAAGTATTTTTAAATCATATTTTTTATTTAAAAAAAAAAAGAAAAAGAGGTATTTAAGAGTTCCATTTTGCCCATCTACTTTAAAGTTTAACCCACCTCATTTACAAACTTCACATCATTGTCTCAAGAATTAGAGACACCTAGAAAGTAGGATGTCTCACTGCCAATTATTATAGGACTGAAGAATTGCTGGCCACCCCGATTATCAGAATTGAAATGACAAACTGAGTGTCTAGGGTTCAAGGTCATAATCCAGCCAAGCTGTTGCTCTTTCCCTTTGCTCATATCAGCATTCGTCCCCTCAGTCTTCATAGTGAGTAGCAAAGCTGAAGAAATGAGACAAATTTCCCTTTGTTGTACTCATCTGCTTGGCTGCTTTCCTAATGACCTGCCTGCCGCTCAGTACACGGCTCCTGTGAAGCCCATTTCGACCAGACACGAGCTTCTACCTGGTTATATGTGACGGAAGGAAGAGAAAGCATTTGCAAATGGCATTGAGGGGGCTCAGCTTACAGGAGATGCTCTGTAACTGCTGCCAGCTGTGCAGAATTTGGCTTAGTGAAAGACAGACAAGTGCACAAAATATGTTTCATCACCGAGCTCTCCTGCCTTTTCCTTGTCAGTAATTAGCATGACCAGCAGCATGTGTGCACCTGATCAATGGAAGTAATTGCCGTGCCGAGGGCTGGGCATTTGAAACCCGCCGTCTGAGGGCACCGGAACCACACGTGTCCTCTGCGGGACTTCCAGAGGGACAAGTTTTAACCCTTGTATTAAGAACAAGAAAATGATACCTGCACAGTATTTTTGTTATTACAGTTTCTGCTGATAAAAGACAGCACAATAGTAACTAGGCATCCTTCAAAGCTGGCCCAAAATTAGTGTGGCGTCATGGTGAGCAGTCACGGAAACAACACTGCTCTCCAGGTCTTAGAGCACCGTTGCTGTCGCTGATGAGTCAGGCGTTGCGGATTTACTCCTGTCTTCCACAGATTAACTCTTCAGGCGGGAAGAGAGTGCTGTTTCTGAAAAGAAGAATAGGAAACCTGAAAAGAGGCAATCAATTGAAAACCACTGTAAGTTTAGGTTAAAGGAAAAACCCTTCCCCCAACCCCCAGTTAAATACAGTAACTCTGTCTTCTCTCAACAGACTTGATTCTTCAGCTCACACAAATGCTCACTGATCACTGAGGTCAGTGTGAGACAGGTCTTTCCTTTGATGGGACTTCTGAAGACATTGAAGTACACCTAACAGTCCTGTATTCATACTTATCACTCATTTATGAAAGGTAAGCGGGAAGCTTTTCAGTGGGAATAGTTTATGATACTCAAGGTTGAACAGAAGAAAATGAACAAGCACAAATGAGAGAGAATGTGTGAAGAAGGGAACAAAAAAGCTAACAGTGAGGAAAAAGGAGAGGTGAAAAATACCCCAAAACCCCACTGCAAATAACTGCATCCCCTTAACAGTGGCTCTGAGGAGAGTCTTTTCTACTGGTTCCTACAGGGTTGAAAGGTGTAACAGTGAAGAAAGCAATTAGTAACTGATAAATATGGAAGAATATCATACTGCTATAACTACCAATAGCTGTTCCACTTCCAGGAACTTGAAAAGCGCAGCTAAATGCTAAGAGAGATTTAAGTTTCCAAACCCTAGACACTAGCATGGGATGCCCTAGTGGCATCTTAGAAAGTGACAATGCTATTTTGGAAGAGACATTCAGCACATACCCAAGTTATCAGCATCACAGAGAACTCATTTCCTCTACAGGGAAGTTTTGGAAACTGAGGAAACAGCATGGTACCAAAAACCAGCCAAATCTCTCTGCTGTTTAAAATAGTCTGAAAATGAAGAGCCTCCTCAAAAGCCATAGAAACAGTTGCTCAACACCACGTGTCACAGAAACATGCTGCAGGGCAGGGCAAGGCAGGGCAGGGCAGAGCAGGGCAGGGCAGGAGAAGGCAGGACAAGGCAGGGCAGGAGAAGGCAGGACAAGGCAGGGCATGGCAGGACAAGGCAGGGTAGGGCAGGGCAGGGCAAGGCAAGGCAAGGCAGGGCAGGGCAAGGCAGGGCAAGGCCGGGGAGGGCAAGGCAGGGCAGGAAAAGGCAGGGCAAGGCAGGGCAGGGCAGGAAAAAGGCAGGGGAGGGCAAGGCAGGGCAGGAAAAGGCAGGGCAAGGCAGGGGAGGGCAAGGCAGGGCAGGACAAGGCAGAGCAGGGCAGGACAAGGCAGGGCAGGGCAGGGCAGGGCAGGACAAGGCAGGGCAGGGCAGGACAAGGCAGGGCAGGACAAGGCAGGGTAGGGCAGGAAGAGGCAGGGCAGGGCAGGACAAAGCAGGGAAGGGCAGGGCAGCTAAAGGCAGGGCAGGGCAGGGCAAGACAAGGCAGGGCACGTTGTTATGACTGGAATGTGTAAGAGTTGAGACATACCAGATTGTTGTAACGGGGTCCCTGCTCCAGCAGTAGGCTGCTTTTTTGTATTGTATAAGCTTTTCTAAAGAAGGATTGTGTGTAATAAACTGGACACCTGTGACCGGTTTAGACTGTGCCTTTAAGAAAAGGACACTTTCTGAACACTCTGGCTGAATGTTTTGATATTATAAATGAAAACAAAGATATGCTAAACCCCCTGGCCGCAGGGGGGTTGGGGAAAGGTTTCCTGTATTACATACATTGCTGTATATTTCTGTATATATTGTAAATATTGTATGTTTTTGTACATATTCATTGCATTCCATTTTCTGCTTGTAAATATAGCTTTCATCTGCTTCTCCAGCTGAGTTAGCTGTGGATTCTTTTGTGTGTGTGGGGGAACCTTCCTACTCCACCACAACACCTGGCCTGCATCAGGCTGCGTCCCGTCTCTTAATCACGGCAAATGGTGACCCTGACGTGATGGGGGCGATGAAACGCTGAGCTGCGTCCTGCCGCGTATTCCCTCGGGACTTTGAATGAGCTGCTGAAAGGAAGCAGGAAAAGCCGGCCGGCCAGAGCGATCCCTCCCGCTGGACGAGAGGGGAGCCGTGGGAAACATGGGGAACCAGGAGAGCTCCTCAGAATGAGACGTTTATGAATTAATGCAAGAACTCCTTAGGAAGCATGGCAAAGTCATCTGTGGCCGTGATCTTAAGGAGGTGCTGGAGTGGGTGCAGGAGAACATCCCGACAGTTACAATATCTAGTCTGTTTACGAGTAAAATCTGGGACCAAGCGGGGGTGAAGTTATGGGATGCTGCTGCCACAGGGAATGCTGAAGCGCAGCGTATGCTCCCGTGGTGGTGAATTATATTCGAGATGCTTAGAGCGCAAGAGGGGAACTTGGAACAGAGTATTGAGGGAGCTCAGACTCCTCCTTCGTTACCCTCTAAGCTGCCACCAAAGCCGAAGCTGCGGACTGAGACTCTGGGTACATATGCAGCAGAACAACCCCCAAGGATGACCTTCTAGATCCAGGTCCTGTCGATCCTGAACGGGAACCAGACCTTTTACCCCGGGATCCTCACGATGTGTGGGCTTCTATTAAGCGTCAAGCTTTGCGGGATGGAGACACTGAGGTTGCCGCCAGAATTGTGGCCCCTGTGATCACCTCATGGGCGCAGGTCAGCACACCGACCCGGCGGCGCAAGCCCGCGACTGCCCACGGGAAGCCCTGGCAGCATCGCGAGAGGAGGCACGAAAGGCTTCTCTTAAAGGCCCGGACTCTCAAAAGCCGCAAAAAGCTTTTACGAATATCGTTCAGGAACCGCGGGAACCTTATATGCCATTCATGGATAGGCTCAAACTGGCCTTAGAACGCCAAATCGATAATGGGGAGGCAAGGGACATATTACTGTTGAAATTAGCTGTGGAGAATGCAAATGCCGATTGTAAGAAGCTAAAATCTTTGCCTAATCAAAATCCCACCTTGCTAGAAATGATTGAAGCCTGTAATAAGATAGGTACGATGGAATACAAGTATGAAGCTATGGCTGCAGCTTTTGCAGCTTTGAATGGTCCAATGAATACAGGAGTTTGTTATGGCTGTGGGAACCCAGGTCATCTCAGAAAGAATTGTTTGGTAGCTAATAGCGGAGCCAAACCTAAGGCACCCGGGATTTGCCCCAAGTGCCAGAAGGGGAGGCATTATGCTAACCAATGTCGATCTAAGTATAATTCTCAAGGGCAGCCTGCGCAGGGAAACTGGATGCGGCGCGCGGGACGGCGCCGCGCAGACACAAATCACCCAGCCGGCACCGGCCAGCCAGAGGCCGGCAGCACTCGCGTCTCTGCCTCCGCCCAGCAACAGCAGGCAGCGCAGGGCTGGACCTGGCAACCTCCGACACAGTAACTTCACTTGATACCACGGTACATTTGTTGCCAACAGGTGTGTCAGGTCCTCTCCCAGTAAAAACTCAGGCACTAATATTAGGTAGATCATCAACAACGATCTCAGCACTTTTTGTGCTTCCTGGGGTTGTTGATTCCGACAGCACAGATAAGATTCAGATCATGGCAGGGACTCCGTTTCCTCCCTGCACGGTACCGAAGGGAAGTCGTGTTGCACAGCTGTTATTGCTTCCCTTGGGATTGGAACGTCCCCCTGCAAAGGGACCTGTAAGAAATAAAGGAGGATTTGGGTCTCCTGGGGATCCACAGATTCTGTGGGTACAGACTATCTCTCAAAAACGTCCCATTTGTCAATGTGTCCTGCTGTATGGTCAGCAGAAAATAGTGCTTAGTGGTATTAGTGATACTGGAGCAGACGTCACAGTGATTTCTAAAGCTAAATGGTGCCCCCGCTGGCCTGTGGCTAGTGCATCTCAGGCACTGGCAGGCATAGGGGGAGCTGGGGAAACTCATCAGAGCCTGAATTTCATTCAGATTCAGGGACCAGAGGGACATATAGCTTCTGTGGAACCCTTTGTTTTATCTGTGCCTATGGTGCTATGGGATCATGATGTGCTTTCACAACGGGGGATGACCATGAACACCCATTTTCAGCGGGGGCCATTGCGGTGCGCCACACCCTTCAGTTAACTTGGAAAACAAATACCCCTGGGGTGGATCAGTGGCCCCTACCATTGGAAAAGCTTCATGCACTTCAAGAACTGGTCACAGAGCAATTGGGAAAAGGGCACATTGTACCCTCCACGAGTCCTTGGAATTCTCCTGTTTTTGTCATCAAAAAACAAACAGGCAAGTGGCGCTTGCTCTGTGATCTCAGAAAGATTAATGACGTTATGGAAGATATGGGGAGCCTCCAACCAGGGCTACCCTCACCCACACTGATACCACGATATTGGCATTTAACTGTTATTGACCTAAAAGACTGCTTTTTTAGCATTCCTTTACATCCAAATGATGCTCCCAAATTTGCTTTTTCAGTTCCAAACATCATGCAACAACCTTTGCAGAGATACCATTGGGTTGTGCTTCCACAAGGAATGAAAAATAGTCCTACAATTTGTCAACAGAAAGGGGGAATGGGAAATACCACACCAGAGGAAAGATTGCAGAAAGCTCTGAGAAAGCAAGCTGCAGATTTCTGGTCAACCTTCCGAGAACCCCTTTTTTCTACTTGTTTAGTAGGACTGTCTTTGGATAAGTGGCTAGTTCCTTCATCTTTTAAATTGCTTGGTAATTGGGGATTTTTTTCTCTGGATTTGTAGTTTTCTTAGAACAACTATGTATGCTTTTATTGCTTTATTCTTTTTGCTACCTTTTTTGCTTTGTTTATTGTAATGCTTATAGAGTTTGATTAATTGCTTTGTTAAAGGGATTCTTGTTATATAACAGAAGGGGGAATTGAAGGGTTAAATCTTGGAGAGCCGAGCTCCAAGCACTGCTGGCCTGATAAGAGGGGATAGTGTTGGCCTTGATGGCTTGTGAATTACGGTCCAGCAGTGTGGTTGGAGGAGGGCATACATTTGATGACGAATGGTTGTTATGACTGGAGTGTGTAAGACTTGAGACATATGTGCTGGGCCCCATCCTCTTTAACATCTTCATTGATGATATGGATGAGGGAATTGAGTCAGTCATCAGCAAGTTTGCAGATGACACCAAGTTGGGAATAGATGTTAGTCAGTTAGAGGGTAGAAAGGCTCTGCAGAGGGACCTCGACCAGCTGGACAGATGGGCGGAGTCCAATGGGATGACATTCAACAAGTCCAAGTGCCGGGTGCTGCACTTTGGCCACAGCAACCCCATGCAGAGCTACAGGCTGGGGTCAGAGTGGCTGGAGAGCTGCCAAACAGAGAGGGACCTGGGGGTGCTGATTGACAGCCGCCTGAACATCAGCCAGCAGTGTGCCCAGGTGGCCAAGAAGGCCAACCGCATCCTGGCCTGCATTAGGAATGGTGTGGCCAGCAGGAGCAGGGAGGTCATTGTGCCCCTGTACACTGCACTGGTTAGGCCTCACCTTGAGTCCTGTGTCCAGTTCTGGGCCCCTCAGTTTAAGAAGGACATCGAGACACTTGAACGTGTCCAGAGGAGGGCAACAAGGCTGGTGAGAGGCCTTGAGCACAAGCCCTATGAGGAGAGGCTGAGGGAGCTGGGGTTGTTTAGCCTGGAGAAGAGAAGGACCAGGGGTGACCTCATTGCCCTCTACAACTACCTGAAGGGTGGTTGTGGACAGGAGGGGGTTGGTCTCTTCTCCCAGGCAACCAGCACCAGAACAAGGGGACACAGTCTCAAGCTGTGCCAGGGGAGGTTTAGACTCGAGGTGAGGAGAAAGTTCTTCACTGAGCGAGTCATTCGCCATTGGAATGTGCTGCCCGGGGAGGTGGTGGAGTCGCCGTCCCTGCAGGTGTTCAAGGGGAGATTGGACATGGCACTTGGTGCCATGGTCTAGTTGTGAGGTCTGTTGGGACGGGTTGGACTTGATGATCCTTGGGGTCTCTTCCAACCTTGGTTATACTGTGAAATACTGTGAAATATCAGATTGTTGTAATGGGGTCCCTGCTCCAGCAGTAGGCTGCTTTTTTGTATTGTATAAGCTTTTCTAAAGAAGGATTGTGTGTAATAAACTGGACACCTGGCCTGCATCAGGCTGCGTCCCATCTCTTAATCGTGGCAAGTCAGTACTATGGGTGCTGTTTATCCTCTTAGATAATACAGGATCACATTCTTGCAAAAGATGCATTCATCACCATTGTGTTAATAGGAAATTATCTCTAAGACACACAACCAGTGTGATTTAAAGAGCTAGAACTAAAGCTCAACTTGAAAATTCAGATATAACTCTTTAAGAAAGCTACATGGTTGTATGAAACATTTTTATATCTATTAATGCCTTTTATCACTATCTACTATTATATATAATTTTGAAGGGCAAAGAGCAAACATATCTGAACTTAACTTAGCCTAAGGTTAATATCTAACTGCTAGCATGCTACCAAGAGATTTCCTATCAGATTCCTGAAAAACTCATTATGTTGAGCCTTGCAGCTAATCCCTGCACTTGCACATAGGTCATAGAATCATAGAATCAGTCAGGGTTGGAAGGGATCACAAGGATCATCCAGTTCCAACCCCCTGCCATGGGCAGGGATACCTCACATTAGATCAGGCCAGCCAGAGCCTCATCCAGCCTGGTCTTAAACACCTCCAGGGACGGGGCCTCAACCACCTCCCTGGACAACCCATTCCAGGGCTTCACCACTCTCATGGGGAAGAACTTCTTCCTCATGTCCAGCCTGACTCTCCCCACCTCCAGCTTCATTCCATTCCCCCTAGTCCTATCACTACCTGATATCCTAAGAAGTTCCTCCCCAGCCTTCCTGTAGGCCCCCTTCAGATACTGGAAGGCCACAATGAGGTCACCTCAGTATAGTATTGCCTATGTGAGCAAAACCAAGTGAGACCATAAACAATAAGACAAATAAAAACAGAACTTCATTACTTATACCAGAAAGATCTCAGAGCAAATACAGAGATGAGAACCAAACAAAAGAGTTCAAAATTACTACCATTTTGAAGATGGGATGAGAACCCTTTTTTTCCCCCTCTCAAGCAGAAGGGAGCCTTACCAGCAGAATGTAAGACCTAAAAAGTAATTCTCATGCTAAAACTTGCAGCTACTTCCCTCTTCCCAGTTTAAATAAATCAGCAAGCACAAAGGCATGCCGGGAGCTTGTAAGTGGGTGGAACCTGCATGGGGGAACTGAAGGGATTAAGAGGAGAAAATAAATAAATAGATAAAGTGCCTTGGAGAAAGTTGATGAGGTTTTTTGTTTGCTGATGAAAAGTGCTTGAAGCTTGCACATTTCTGAAGAACTAAGTGAAAAGTAGATCAAAGTCTTTTGAAATCTTAATCGTCATTTATTGTTAACAATCTATTTGCTGTGCTTTTCTCTGAGCATAGACTGTGCTCACAACACTAGCAACTTTCTCTAGAGGTGTGTGGGCATGAAGCTGAGCGGAGCTTTGTGGCCTGTAATACCAACAAAATGCTTTGAGTAGGGTGTTTGTAACCTGCTTGCTATGGGCTAGATCCCTGTTTCTGCTGCTGCTTCAATCCTTGTTTCTGCTGCTGGTTTCAGTTTATTTGGTTTTGATGGGTTTGGGTTTTTATTGTTGTTGGATTTGTTTTTTGTTTGGTTTTGGTTTGAGAGTTTGTTTGGTTTTGTTTTCGTGTTCCTCCCCTAAAAGCTACCTAGTTCTTTCAGCTGTGGTATAAGTTTTTATATATGCAATTATTTGCACAAGGTAACAGGAAACCATGTTCCAAACCTCAGTTTTGTTTCCTGCGATGACAGGGATTTTCTTTATGGCTTTACTGTTGGCATTTCTTTGCTTAAAGGTCTATAGCTGCTGCAGTTTCTCTTTCTCTCTGATACTTGTCTAATACAAGATTTTTGCTGCAGGTTTGGAGGGATGGGAAGAGAGTAGCTTCACCTATCCATTTTCTTTAGTGCCTTGGACCTCAGCGCTTGGAATTGTTTTCCCATGTAACATTTTGCCCAGCTGAAAGTTTCCCTACGCTGCATGATTTCAGAGTAATCTGCTTATCTGGACTAACTATAGCTGTGATGGAATAACATAGCAGAAACATGCATCCAGAAGACAACCTATCCTGGACCTTGTCTTGCTATAAAAAAAAGAAAAGAAAAGGCCTTTAATAATTGCAGATATGTTTTTATTGCTGCTATAAATGTTATGCTATTCAGTAGAGCTCATTTACACTGTAATTGTGGTATTACTTAGTGATGCAGATATACCTTTAGGGAAACTGAGGCTGCATTCACTGATTTTGCTGTAAACATTACATGAAGATAAAAAAGAAATAGTTTCATACCCATTAGGGAATTAAGATGAGCAGTAGTAGAGCACATATATGTGGAGGTCAAGTTGTTTCCTTTCATGTTGTCACTGTCACAAAAGGTTCTGCATGAAACTCCTCTTCCTTTGGCTTTGCCTACCACAGTTCCTGTGGCTGTGAGCTTCAGCTTTAATAGTGCCAGTTCAGGTACACCAGAAAGAGAAAGATAGTGCCCCTTACAGAGAAGTGAAAGAAGGCCAAGCTCCCAGCCAGCCAGCTCCATTATCACCTTTTTTGAGTGACTCTCACAGGATTTTCTCTTTTCAGATATCTAGCCTTAGGCTGTGTGGTGGTTTGAGCCTTAACTGGAAGCTGGGGCTCAGGTGGGGGCAAGGCTGAGAATCTCTTCCCCCACTCCCCTCCTCCCTCCCAGCAGAGAGAGGAGAAAAGGAAGGAGCAAATCCACCAAACAATAATTTGGAGTCGGCTTGGAAGTAGAGAGGTAGAGAGTTGTCTTTAAAATATAAAAATAATAGGAAAAGGTTCACAAGGGCAAGGAACAAGGACGGATGGGAGGGGGACAAAAAGAAGAGAATAATACAAAACCAGCCTTTCTCTGAGGAAGTGTGGAGGCAGCAGGATCAGGTCTGACCACATGGCAGAGGAGCAGGAGGGCAGCTGCAGTAGCTCTCATCCACCAGAGGCAGGAGCCAAAAGGGCCAACAGCTACGATGTCCTGCTTTTATACCCTAGCTGGGCAGGGAGGGGGAGTGGAACAGACTCAGCTTCCCAGGGGAAAAATGCCCTGCAGGGAGTGAAAAGTACCTGCAAGCCCTCCACCCTGCTTTGGTCTTTTGTTTTCAGAAAAGGGTGTTAACCCACCACAGGCTGCTATTTTTCCAGGAGGAAGAGAAAAAGCAGTAAATTTGCCCTATCTCTGATCACCTGTTGAGTAGCAATGCTGTGTGTTTCAGATGCATTGACTTTGGCTGCAGGTGTGAAAGAACATGCCCAGAGCACTGTCCTTACTGGCCTGCCAGAAGCCCAGCATGTGATGTGGAGGTCTCTGGACTGATAAGGTTACTCTGTATTGCCCGGATCTCTCTATTGCCTCAGTGGATCTCACAACTCCAGCATAAATTGCCTTGAAAAGCCTTGATGAGGATAGCTTTTCCTTAATGATAGGTTCTGTTTAACGTTCATAAATTAGAACACAGCTGATGCTCTTTCCCCAATACACAAAAAGTGACATGCAAATTTGGAGGCTTTGAATTTTTGATAACACCTTGATGATCTGAATAAACTCCAGATTCATTTGTTGCTAGTCATTCTCTGCAAGAAAACAGAGGCGCCATGAATTACTCAACCTTTGCTCATTTTGGTACATGTATATAAAATGTACACCTGCATCTTCCATTCCTGCTAGGGAATTAAGATGAGCAGTAGGTAGAGCATGTGTACAAAGAGTTCAAGTTGTTCCCTTTCTGTTATCACTGTCACAAAAGGCTTGCATAAAGGATGGGTAAGATGAGCTTTTATAACAACCCTAAGATCCTGGCACAACCTGATCTTTTCCTATGCAAAGATGCCAAAATAGCCCATCTACCTATTGCAAATAGCAGATGCTATAAATAAATGAAGAGGAAGCACTGGCTCAGGGTACAGTTGTCTCTGTCGTCACTTCAAGATTTGGATCTAACTTTTGTGAGTCTGTGGGAAGCGTGGGCTTACTTTATTTGAAGAATTTTTGAACTCCAGTTGGTTTTCTTAATGCTAGGAAAACAATAATTCTTTACTGCTCTGCTACCCTTTTCAAGGGCAACCTTCTGGCTTTTATAAAGCACAGTAACTGCACAGGGACATGAACAATCTCCTTGGAGCATAAGTGGGTTCCTCAGAGAGAGTAATATAGACAGGATGATAGGTTTAGGACTTGGAAGAGCAGCATGCATTTTGCCATTTCTCTTGAAGCTTGATTTCTGGTTAATATTTGTCTCTGATATCCTCTCCATTGTTACAGCTGTAGCTCTGTATGCAAGCAAGAGTTTGGAGGAGGCTCCACCTCTGTCATTACACCAAGCACTTCTGCCAAGGGAGCAGCAGCAGTCTGGTGTGCCATACTCTAAGATCTGTACTTTTAACACATTAGAAAGGGCATTATAGCCAGTTTCTGTGTTCTTAGTTAGGGATTAAGGTCCCATTGTAGTAAATGTTGCCAATGAGCTTGTGTGTATGAATGATGTAGCATATAACAAGTTTTTACTCACAAGATTTCAAAACCTGTCTCTGATGTTGTAGAATCAAAGGATTCTTCTATTTCTGGAACTCTGTTTCAAATGTGAGTCTGAATGGGAGTCTGGAACTCGTACTCTGTATCTTTAAATAAATTAGGGAAGGAAAAAAACCCAAAAAACTAAGAAACTGATAAGAAAATGGCTTCAGCCTGGATGGTAGTCAGGTTTCAAGATCCAGCCAGTCTGTAACAACAGGGAGTGTTCAGGTGGTTGCTCTCACTCAGGCTGTGATTTCCCTGTATGCCACCCTCGAGCCCTAACTTGCCTTTTTAAATATTGTGCAGCCAGTTACGCATCTATTGCCTTTAACAGCCCAGAGTGGGAGGAGAAGGGTGCCCTGGATCCAGGCATTGCAGCGAATGACGGCTGTTGTCCCACTTGTAGTACCTCTCTGCAGGAGCAGGAAGCCGAGCACTTGGGGAAACAGGCTCTGATCAAGAGACATTTGCTGACTGTCCTTCAGCACCGCGGGAGGGTGGAGGGGCCGGCACAGCTTCCTTCTTTTGCTGCTTTACATCTCCAAGTGGGTGTTCAAGGGTTGGCGCTTCCTCGACGCCTGTGTCAGGACTAAGCCCCGAATCATCGGTGTGTGGCTTTAATAAAGAGACAACACTGCACCCAGGAAAAAAAAAAAAAAAAAAAAAAAAAAAAAAAAAAAAAAGAAAAGGAATTATTCCCGATCAAATACAAAGAGCAGTTCTGTCTGCTTAGAAATGTTAAGCGCACAGCACTTGCGCAATAACCTCAGAAGAGAGGAGCAGACTGTGAAAGCCAGCCCCAGCCCTGTGAAAGCTGCACACTAGGGGCTTTCATAGGACTCTCATTTACTCTCAAGCATGCATGGGACACTGAGTAAGTTTGGTGCCACCGAGAAAAGGTGCCTCTTAGATTGCACTTTGAGCAAGCAAACACTTTCTGTTAGTTTTTGTTCTGCTGCTTTGTGTAGGGGCCTCTTCCTTAATCACATCTGACTGCCGAGGCATGGGTTTCCTTTGCAGCTCAAGAGGTCTGTGAAGTAGCGTAGTTCCCCAACTTCACGGTAGTTGGGGTTTATGGGAGGCTGGTCATCTTACCATGGTGCACCTGCAAAGGGTACTGTGCATGCTGGACTGTCACGTAGGATATGTCTGCTTCATCAGAGATTTCTTGTGTTAAGTGACTGATTTATCTTTGTCTGCGTAATGAGAGTAACAGAGCTGCGGTGCCTAACGCTGCTGGAGAAAGGCTCAGCTGTGAGGAGAGAGATGCAGGCTAGGCTGGAAGGTGGAGTGTTTTGGCTTCACTCCCAAGGGCTGTGGATGTGATTTTTGGAAAAGTTCACTTCTCATAATCCAAGTAATAAGGCTAAATACCAAAGTCCTTTCAGCACTCACTTAATACTCTCAGGACTGGTCAAGATCATGAAGCTTTTGTTGATCCAGATCTAGTTTGACTGGTGCTGAAATTTGACTCCTGTATGATTGAGGGTACATTAATAAAAGCGTAACCAGCAGGTGAGCGAAGTTCTCCTCTCCCCCTAGTGAGGCCACATCTGGAGTGTTGTGACCAGTTTTGTGCTCCCCAGTTCAAGAAAGACCGGGAACTGCTGGTGAGAGTCCAACAGATGGCTACAGAGATGATTAGGGAACTGGAGGATCCCTCTTACAAGTAGAGGCTGAAAGACCCAGGGCAGTTTAGCCTGGTGAAGAGAAGACTGAGAGAGTATCTTATCAATGCTTATAAATACCTGAAGAGTGGGTGTCAAGAGGATGTCAGTGGTGCCCAGTGATAGGACAAGGAACAATGGGCACAAACTAGAACACAGGAAGTTCCACCTAAGCATAAGGGAAAAAAATCTTTGCCTCTTTCTCTGGAGACATTCAAAATGCACCTGAATGTGCCCCTGTGCAACCTGATCTGGGCAAACCTGCTCTGTCAGGGAGGTTGGACTAGATGAACCCCAGAGGTCTCTTCCAAGCCCTAGCATTCAGTGATGGTATTTGAAGAATAGAACAATATTAACACTTTTCACTTCTCTTAATTATTCTTGATTGGGCTGGGGAACCTGCCTGTATCAGTGGACATGAATAAAAGTGGAAGCACCTGTGCAACACTAATTATCATCCTAGACCTTCTGATTGCAATCTCCTTAAAGATTTTTAGAAACTGTTAGTCTGAGAAGGATGAAAGAAAATGAGTGAGACAGTTCCAAACTTGATTTAAAGAGACGATAGTGGCATGCAAGTGTCTTTGCTGCAGTCTGTGATGCCTCTTGCATGTGGGAAACCAAGCAGCTGATTTAATGCTGTTATGACGTATGCATTAGATACTAATAATTAGTAGTTGGGCAGATTGCCATTCAGAGTAAGCAAATAATGCTTCCCTGCCTCGAAAGAGGTGAAATGACTGACAACACCTGTGGGATTGGCTCCCAGATGAATATTAGAGACCAGTGTGGGGAGAAGCATAGCAGTCACTTGAGGAGGGAACAAATCTAATTAGCCAAGCTACCTCTATGTGTGAAGCTGTAACTGGTTTCCCCTCACCAGTGTTTCTCCCTGATACATAAAGTGCATGTCTTTTTACCTCTTTTGAAGAATAAATTAGTCCATGTTGTGGTTGCTTCCCAGTAAATGAAGACCATTGATTAGTTCATCATTAAAAAATATTCTGGGAGTCCTGAGCAACTCTGAGCAGTCTGTCATCTGAATATAAGCTGTCAGTGTGCACTTGCAGCCCAGAAAGCCATCAAGAGAAGTGTAGCCAGCAGGTCAAGGGAGGTGATTCTCCTCCTCTGCTCCGCTCTGGTGAGACCCCACCTGGAATACTGACTCCAGTTCTGGAGCCCCTACTACAGGAAGGATCTGGATGTGCTGGAGCATGTTCAGAGAAAGGCCACGAGGATGAGCAGAGGGCTGGAGCTCCTCTGCAATGGAGACAGATTGAGAGTTGGGGCTATTCAGTCTAGAGAAGAGAAGGCTCCAGAGAGACCTTATTGTGGCCTTCCTGTGTCTTAAAGGGGCCTACAAGAAAGCTGGTAAGGGACTTTTCAGGATGTCAGGTAGTGATGGGACTAGGGGGAATGGAGCAAAACTAGGTCAATTCAGATTGGTTGTTAGGAAGTTCTTCCCCATGAGGGTGGTGAGACACTGGAACAGGTTGCCCAGGGAGGTGGTGGAAGCCTCATCCCTGGAGATTTTTAAGGCCAGGCTGAATGTGGCTCTGGGCAACCTGATCTAGCGTGAGGTGTCCTTGCCCATGGCAGGGGGGTTGGAACTAGATGATCCTTGAGGTCCCCTTCCAGCCCTGACAGTTCTACGATCTGTGAGTCAGGTAGGTTGGGCTCTTGGTCAAAAGTCTTGCTGAATTGCTAATGGTGGAGAACCTATTTTCAGCATATTTTGAAAGAGGGTGTGAGAAAACATGCTCACAAGCCCTAGAAGACACATGGGCTTGTGTTCTCTAGTGCAGGCTTGTCTGTGTTCTTTGTTGTTTCTGAATGAGTGATGCTGTAGTTTGTGATCTCAGTGACCAAAGCGCATGAGCAATAGCATAAAATAGACCAGGTCAGCTGTGGAAACATCCCCTGTGTCACAGTTCTGAGAAAGAGGAGCTCAAGTCAAACCTACTCGCACAGTCGGATGTTTTGTTTGCTTTTGTATGGTGGGTTTTGGGTGTGTTTTTTGGTTGGTTGGGTTGGGTTTTGTTTGGTTGGGCTTTTTGCTGGGTTTTGGGTTTTCGGTGTGTTTTTTTTTCCCTGTAAAATTTGAAAAATATGCTTTCAGTTAATAAAACTGCTGGCACTTCCCCCACTGAGACTGAAAGAAAATGAGGTAGCGTTGGATGAGAGGTCGGACTCAAGGATCTCAAAGGTCTTTTCCAACCTGGTTAATTCTATTCTGTTCTGATACAAAGAAAACAAATGACAAACGATGTGAAGAATTCTTTGTAGGCTATCGGGAGCTCTGTGAATCGTATCAAGCTAGAGATTTTTAAACTTTCTGATCAGGTTATGGCTCAAAATAATGTTTCAAAGTACAAACTCTTGACAGAATTGTCTCTATGCATGTGGCTTTTAAGAGTCTGATAACTCATCTTTTGCTAGTTTTCATTGATTGAAAGCTCAGTACTTTGCCTTCTCTGTTTAGCTGAATTTTTCTGTGCTTCTCTGAATGAATGAACACCAGCCACATTACCACTTCTTTCAAATACCACACAAGCAATGTAATTATTTTCCCTTTGTGCAATTTACTTGATGTTTGACTGATTAAGAATATGCACCAAAAGAGAGCGAAAGGAACTGAAATTAGTGTGCCTTCCAGCTTTCTCACTGACAGCAGGATTCACACAGGCATGTTTTAAATACCTGACAGTGAATGTAAAACTGGGGGATATCCTTGTATGCTGATCAAAGATTATTCTTGCTGAGGCTGTGTTTAAGCTGTGAAGAGTTGAGCTAAAGGTCATTCCTACACAAAGGTGGAGTTTAGTCACTTCTAGGTAACATATAAGAAGCCTATCTTTTTATTGGTCGTGTGAAATTACTCAGATGCAATAGGTTGTTGAGTGATAAACATGAAACAAACCCTAACCCTATAGCCTGAATAATTGCCGACAGTAACTACTGTCATTATGAGTGGTGTGTCCCACTAAGTGTTTATGATTTTAAAACCAGATGAAACAGACTTTTAAGATAACTGTGTGTTAAACATGCCCATTGGAATGGACTGCCTGGGTAGGTGGTGGAGTCACCATCATTGGAGGTGTTCAGGAGGAGACTTGATGGGGTGCTTGGTGCCATGGTCTAGTTGTTTAGGTGGGTTGGATTGGTTGATGGGTTGGACGCGATGATCTTGAAGGTCTCTTCCAACCTGGTGTATTGTATTGTATGAGGTGGCACTAGTCACTTTGCAAGAAGTAAAAGCATCTGATATGTGTCAGAAACAGGGGAAACATTGCTCCCATCTGCAAAAAGGGCAAGAAGGAGGAACCAGGGAACTACAGGCCAGTCAGTCTCACCTCTGTGCCCGGAAAGATCATGGAGCAGATCCTCCTGGAGGCACTAATGACTCAGAAGAACAGTGAAGAGGTGATTTGGAATAGTCAGCATGGCTTTGCCAAGGGCAAATCCTGCCTGACAAACCTGGTGGCCTTCTATGAGCAGGTGACAGCATTAATAGATGAGGGGCGAGCAACTGATGTCATTTACCTGGACCTGAGCAAAGCCTTCGACACTGTCCCGCACCACCTCCTGGTCTCCAAGCTGGTGACACATGGGTTTGATGGATGGACCACTAGATGGATAAAGAACTGGCTTGATGGCTGCACCCAAAGAGTGGCTGTCAATGGGTCCATGTCCCAGTGGAGGCCAGGGACAAGCGGAGTCCCTCAGGGATCAGTCCTGGGACCTGTCTTGTTCAACATCTTTGTGGGTGCCATGGACAGTGGCATCGAGTGCACCCTCAGCAAGGTTGCTGATGACACCAAGCTGTGTGGTGCAGTGGACACGCTGGAGGGAAGGGATGCCATCCAGAGGGACCTGGACAGGCTGGAGAGGTGGGCACAAGCCAACCTCATGAGCTTCAACAAGACCAAGGGCAGGGTCCTGCATCTGGGTCGAGGCAATCCCAGGCACAAATCCAGGCTGGGCAGGGACTGGCTGGAGAGCAGCCCTGAGGAGAGAGACTTGGGGGTGCTGGTGGACGAGAAGCTCACCATGAGCTCTCAATGTGCACTTGCAGCCTGGAAAGCCAATCAGATCCTGGGCTGCATCAGGAGAAGTGTGACCAGCAGGTCAAGGGAGGTGCTTCTCCCCCTCTACTCAGCTCTGGTGAGACCCCACCTGGAGTACTGCCTCCAGTTCTGGAGCCCCTATTACAGGAGGGATGTGGACGTGCTGGAGCGTGTCCAGAGCAGGGCCAGGAGGATGAGCAGAGGGCTGGAGCACCTCTCCTATGAGGACAGACTGAAGGAGTTGGGGCTGTTCAGTCTGGAGAAGAGAAGGCTCCGAGGTGACCTCATTGTGGCCTTCCAGTATCTGCAGGGGGCCTACAGGAAGGCTGGGGAGGGACTTCTCAGGATCTCAGGTAGTGATAGGACTAGGGGGAACGGAATGAAGCTGGAAATAGGGAGATTCAGGCTGGATGTGAGGAAGAAGTTCTTCCCCATGAGAGTGGTGAAGCCCTGGAATGGGTTGCCCAGGGAGGTGGTTGAGGCCCCGTCCCTGGAGGTGTTTAAGCCCAGGCTGGATGAGGCTCTGGCCAGCCTGATGTAGTGTGGGGTGTCCCTGCCCACGGCAGGGGGGTTGGAACTAGATGATCCTTGTGGTCCCTTCCAACCCTGACTGATACTATGATTCTATGATTCTATGATTCTATGATTAATTTGCTGACTCTAAGCATAACAACTGACAGATAATTCTATTGGTTTTGACTGGAAATTAGCAATACTGTGGGTTTGCATTGGTCTATTCGAGATCAGAATTTGTCCCCAAAAGACTAGTTCTTGTGAGCTCCAACATAAAAACTACCAAAAAGTTTGGCATTGAACACATCTCTTCCATCTAATAAGAATCATAGATGAAAAATTAATGAAGGTATGTCTGCATTATCTCCAACAAAGTAAAACCATTCTTATCTCAAGAATGCCTTATATTGCATGTTAGCTCTGGAGACCATCCAGAACATGGCTGTGACAGCAAGGCACTAATGAAAATCTGTGGACAGGTCTTTTCCTTCTCTAAAGGTCAATGATGTAATGGGGCCTCTTCAAACATGAAGTGGGCAGGCACAATGGATACAAATGAGCTTAGATCCAGTTTACTGCAACTCATTAAGATTTCACAGTATTTAACTCCTGATGAAAATGAAAACTGCCTGCCAATGGTGAGGATCTGCTGACACTTTGAAGCTCACCACAGTTTTGTTGTGTCCATGCAGAGCTGGGCTTCTGCATCAACTCCAGACTTTCAAAATCAATGCTGAAACATGATCTGAGAACTGAAGCTTCTGAATCAGTATTTTCGTAGTTTGGCTTTGTTATCCTGCTTACACATTTACCTAAGTGTTTTGCTGTACTTAACCTCCCTACTGCCAGGGTAAAATGTGGGCAAGACCATAACAAAGAAAGACTTTGACTATTGGCCATGGAATCTGGAAGTGGAAAACCTGAGCAAATCTTTCTCACTGACTTTAGACTTTGGATCTAATAAAAGAGCAAAGAAGCTAATGTTCACAGAAATATCTGACGTGCAATATTTAGATGAGGAAAGTTTAAAGACCACTTGAATTGCTTCTGTTATCACAGTGCTGTAATTTGTTGAGGTGGTTAAACTTTTGTTGAAACAACCAAGTTCCAGTTATAATATAGATAGCCATGAAGATTTGATTTGTTAATGTCAATCCAGAGAAATGTGGATAAATATGAGAGCCAGGAGATTGTTTTTTTGGTTGGTTGGTTTTTGTTTTAAGAGACAGCACTTAATGATGATGGAGCAGTAAATATATTGGTTTGCTAAGGTGTCTGTTGCAGTCCTTCATGAGGTGTGTGTTTTGAGTTCAGCTCTTGTTCTAATATTCTCAGAAGCCCTAATTTGAGTTTCATCTCTAATTTAGAAAGTGTATAATATAATGGCTGTTTCTGCATTTGAGACTAGAGATAATTGATGTTGATGTTGACTAGGTGCCATGACAAACCAATACAGAGTTCATCTGTAACTACCAGCCTTTAAAATACAGCAGATCTGCTTATATACTGTTATTGGAACAATGCAGAATGCCTACAATGTTCAGAAAACTTTTCTTCTACCTATGCTTCAGTTCAACCCTTGACTGAGTCAGTTTTGTCCCAAATAAAGGCCAGGGTGAGCATAAGAAGCGTGGACTTTGTAAGATGCATAGATTTCAAAGGCTAAATAATGATGCTGTCTGACGAGTACTGGCATGGTCTTTAATTTCCAAAGTGACTGTATGTATTTCTATAGGAATCTGTGGGAACAGACCGCTGGAGGTAACATTTAGCAGGGCTTTTTATCATCATGGTGCAAGATCACAAAAAGAGACATTGGTTTAAATCTGGCTTTACAGAATCACAGAATCAACCAGGTTGGAAGAGACCTTCAAGATCATCAAGTCCAACCAATCACTCAAGCCTAACTAATAAACTAGACCATGGCACTAAGTGCCTCATCCAGCCTTTTCTTAAACAATTCCAGGGACATTGACCCCAGCACCTGCCTGGGCAGCACATTCCAATGGACAATCTCTCCTTCTGTGAAGAATTTCTTTCTAAGATCAACCCTAAACTTCCCCCTGCACAGCTTGAGACTGTGTCCTCTTGTTCTGTTACTGGTTGCCTGAGAGAATAGACTAACCCCCACCTGGCTACAACCTCCCTTCAGGAAGCTGTAGAGAGCAATAAGGTCTCCCCTGAGCCCCCCTTCTCCATTAAATTATGTCTCTCTTGTTGATGTTGCTTATTGCAGTGAAGGCACTTGTGTTTCGGTGCCTTGAAGTAGGTCTAGAATGTAAGGGCTGTGTTTGAGGTCGTTTCAGTAGCACACAAAGATTTCAGGGGGTTGTGCAGATAAAAGGTCAATTTTTTGCCAGCTGAAGCTACTGAACTTGGAACAAACAAACAAAAGAGCTGTACTATGGTTGTATACTGCAGTTCAGGGAAATGCATGGAGAAAGAAGGTAGTGATATTCAAACTCAGTCAATCAGTATTCCCTGTGGCTAAGTTACAACCCCTGGGTCATGTTTAGAAAGGGTTTGGAATGAGGTGAGTAAATGTCTTTGCCTACCTGATTAATCAGTGCATGATGTACGGGTGCGTGACACGCTCCACAGCACAGCTATGGCAGGTACACTGCAGTCACTGCAAGAGACTTCTTACAAAAGGGATGAATGAAATGGGTTTTGCTTTAGCTACAGTAAGTGTGATTCTCAAAAGGCACTTCAGCCTGTGGTAAGTCATGAAAAATCACTAAACAAACTTGTCATGGTGAGCACTTAAGCAAAGACATTTTACTTGACTTTCCATTGTGTTCAGTGGGGCTTCTCCTGTGTTTGAAGCTAGCATGCTTTCCAGAATGAAGTTATGTAGATAGAGAGAGGTCTCAGCAATAAATATGTTACTAGAATGGGGATTTTTCTTGGGTTGTGATAACACCATAAGTATATGCCAATGTAGGGTAAAGCTGATCCTCGCTTGGCTAGGAGGTACATTGGAGGGTCCCAACTTGCAGCTCATCTTGCAATGATTCTTATAGCAAATGAATTCAAGACAAAACACATCACAAATTTCTACACCTTATATGACCTTGTGGTTTGAATTGTGATCACCTAATTAGTTTTGATTTGTAACAGTACGAGATCTTATCCAGAAACCCACTGAGATGACTATTGATATACTGCTAAGTTACCTCAAGACTCGTGTCCCATCCCAAAATGATTTGGAGAGGACCTACTGCTCATGCTGCAAGCACTTCTTTGAATATTTTAGGCCTTAGATGGGGCAGATGACTGTGTTTTGTCAGAGCCTATTCAGGGCAAGCCCTGAGAGATTCTTTGGATTACATCTGTTTTGGAGCATGTGAGATATTTCATGTCAACAAGATAAATTGAGACGTGGTCACTACATCACTAAACCATACCGGACTTTTTTTCCTCCTTGGTGTCTAGTGAAGACTATGCAGTGCTTAAAACTGTTCAAAAGGGGGGCGGGGAATAGGGGACAGTACTACATAAAGAAAATGCAAGAGAATAGAAAATATTCATGCTGGCCATGAACATATAAGCAACCTATTCTGCCTTTTGTCACCTGTGGTATTGGTGAAGGTCAAAGAAAATTGTTTGGGCAGAAAAAATGCTTGGAGCAGCCTTTGGTAGCCCCTTTCTGCAGGACACTGCTGGTACCCTGAGCAACACAGAGGACACACATTTCCATCCATTGGGAATAGTCAGCATGGCTTTGCCAAGGGCAAATCCTGCCTGACAAACCTGGTGGCCTTCTATGAGCAGGTGACAGCATTAATACAACTGATGTCGTTTACCTGGCCCTGAGCAAAGCCTTCGACACTGTCCCGCACCACCTCCTGGTCTCCAAGCTGGTGACACATGGGTTTGATGGATGGACCACTACATGGATAAAGAACTGGCCTGATGGCCGCACCCAAAGAGTGGCTGTCAATGGGTCCATGTCCCAGTGGAGGCCAGGGACAAGCGGAGTCCCTCAGGGATCAGTCCTGGGACCTGTCTTGTTCAACATCTTTGTGGGTGCCATGGACAGTGGCATCGAGTGCACCCTCAGCAAGTTTGCTGATGACACCAAGCTGTGTGGTGCAGTGGACACGCTGGAGGGAAGGGATGCCATCCAGAGGGACCTGGACAGGCTGGAGAGGTGGGCACAAGCCAACCTCATGAGCTTCAACAAGACCAAGTGCAGGGTCCTGCATCTGGGTCGAGGCAATCCCAGGCACAAATCCAGGCTGGGCAGGGACTGGCTGGAGAGCAGCCCTGAGGAGAGAGACTTGGGGGTGCTGGGGGAGGAGAAGCTCAACAGGAGCTCTCAATGTGCACTTGCAGCCCGGAAAGCCAATCAGATCCTGGGCTGCATCAGGAGAAGTGTGGCCAGCAGGGCAAGGGAGGTGTTTCTCCCCCTCTAACTCAGCTCTGGTGAGACCCCACCTGGAGTACTGCCTCCAGTTCTGGAGCCCCTATTACAGGAGGGATGTGGACGTGCTGGAGCGTGTCCAGAGCAGGGCCACGAGGATGATCAGAGGGCTGGAGCACCTCTCCTATGAGGACAGACTGAAGGAGTTGGGGCTGTTCCATCTGGAGAAGAGAAGGCTCCGAGGTGACCTCATTGTGGCCTTCCAGTATCTGCAGGGGGCCTACAGGAAGGCTGGGGAGGGACTTCTCAGGATCTCAGGTAGTGATAGGACTAGGGGGAATGGAATGAAGCTGGAGGTGGGGAGATTCAGACTGGAGGTGAGGAGGAAGTTCTTCCCCATGAGAGTGGTGAAGCCCTGGAATGGGTTGCCCAGGGAGGTGGTTGAGGCCCAGTCCCTGGAGGTGTTTAAGGCCAGGCTGGATGAGGCTCTGGCCAGCCTGATCTAGTGTGGGGTGTCCCTGGCCATGGCAGGGGGGTTGGAACTAGATGATCCTTGTGGTCCCTTCCAACCCTGACTGATTCTATGATTCTATTCTATGATTCTATCTGCTGCATCTCCTGGATCTTTTGCTGGTATCTGAAGTTGTTTACCTAGATTGCTGGAGGATTTGGAACTTCTTCAACTGTTCTGGTTGCAGTCAGTTTCAAAGCAAATTAAACCACTCATCTTCCATAAAATGCATGTTGTGTCTCTTGGTGAGTTGAGCAGAGGGGTATGTCCAGTACTTCACAAGGCTGCATATGTTCATTCAGTTCTTACTGGAGAACCAAGGGAAATATTTGAAAAGCAAAGAAACAAAAAACCACCCCAAGCAAATAAACCATAACTAAGATTGCTGTCATTCTCCCCTATCACCTGCCAGACTCTTCTGTCCAGGAAGAGAATTTCTACCTTGCCTATATTACACATGATGCAACTTCTGGCTGAGATGGAGAGAGATGGACATTAACACTGAGGCAATCTCACACTCCACTGGTAGTGGTACTTGTTTCATATACCCATTTGTTTTCTTTCCAACTGAAGTGTGATAAACAATACATGACAAGCTGTAAAATCTGACCTGCCCTGAGTTGCAATATATATTGAGTCCAAACAGATTCAGGATTCCATTGAAACAATTAAACCAAAATGCTCTGATTAATTAGCTGGGGTTTTTTTGTTTGTTTGTTTGAATTAAGATCTGGTGACAGACAAAGAAGTTGGAGCCAGCAGAGTAGAAAGAGGAATAAGACAAAAGTGTAGCATCTGAGGCTCAGGAGTACTGCCACTTGGTGACAGCAACCAAGACTTGCTGGTCTCAATGTGCCCTTCAAGGCCAAAGAATGGCTCCTGTCTGTTGCAGTGATGCAGTAGCTCTTGCTCTGATGAACCTTGCCAATGCCATGGCTAATGGGACAGACACCTTCAAGCTTGTGGTGTTTTAAGCATGTTGGCGTGCTTCCTACCCACATGGTAGCAAGAAGCTAGGCTTAGCCATCCAGATTGCCATCAACACTAATTTCAGACCAGTCATCCTTAGATAACTTTATCCTGGTTTTTTTTATACAGATTGTTTGCAATGCCAAGAAGTCTCTTAATGCCTTCACCTGCCATGTTTAGCAGGAGAATGCTTCAGCCCTTTTGCACCAGATTGTTCAAAAGCAGCTGAGGTGGAGTATGTATTTCTATGGTATGCTCGGTTTTTTCCTCTTTTTTTCCTCTAGTCCTTTGATTCTGAGGTTCTTTCATTTGAAAATAGTGCTTAGACCAACATCTTCCCAATTTCAGTGGGACCTGCTGGCATGGGATAAGCTTTTGCCTAATATTTAACTCAGACTTGCATATGTCATCTTTGGTAAGATCCATCTTGACTGCTGCTTTCCAACAGATGAAAAAATAGTGTTCCTTTTCCAGACATTTCTGGGTAGAGAGTTGGAGGGAAAGAATTGTTCTTAGGAGCCAGGAGGATTTTATCAAGTATTTTTTTTCTCATCTGGCATGTTTCTTCTGCCTCTGAACTCATAGGTTATTGCAGTGCAAACATCTCAAAGACTTTCTCCCTCAGTAAAACATACTGAAATTCTAGTGACACGCCAGTGATCTTGCTGGTAGTTGCTAAAATGACATGAAACTGTGACAGCAAGCTGGGGAGTCTGAGGTAGAAAGGAGGTTGAAAATTGCTGCTTCTGTGTAAGTTTTTTGTGCTAGTTAACATAGTGTTAACACAGTGCTCCTGTGACTTCCCATCTGCTCATGGTGAAACCTGACTTTGATGTGGATTGCTTTGTGCCTGAGCCAAATCTTGAAGCAGGTTTCTTGTGCTATGATGTTGGTATATTCTGTTAGGAAGTGGGGGAGAAGAGGGCTTGTTTGTCTGTGCATTCTAACAAATGACAAGAAAGGAAAGCATGTAACAGCAAACCCAGGCAAGTAGTGCTCTTCAGCTGTACTGAGTTCCTCGGCCTCCATGGTTGCTTCCAAAGGCTTTTTGCAGTCAGCTCTACCATTTGCTTTTGCAAGGAGCTGATTTCTGCTCATACTGTTTCCTCAGTAAATTCTAGATGATCTTAATATTAGAGGTGGTTGAGAAGGGGTTTTCTTCTGTCTCTAGCAGTTTCAGAAAGCTGGTTCATCTCTCTTTTGCTGAGGATCTTTCAAACCTTTAAAAGCAAGAGCACAGTCTTAGCAGAACAGAACTGCATGTTTTTCTCTGAAATTCTGCAGCACGTTGTCTTGGCACTTTGTAGCTGGGCTCGTCTGTTTTGCAGGATGATTTGCCACAGTTGATACAAATCTGAGAAATACTTTAAGTAGTCAGAAGCAGGCTGTGTCTTCAGCCCCAGTCTCGTACATCCTGGGATGACACTTCAGGTACTAGCTCATGTTGCCTTGTGTACCTTTTAAGCCTGAAGCAGCTCTTTCATCAGGAGCACGGTGTGCACTGCCAAAATTAATCTCTCTGCCTTGGGATGATACTGCCTTTGAAGCCATTTGGAGCCCTTCTTCTCTGGAACACAGCCTGCTCCTTTCTTAACCTTTCAGATAGAACACCTGCCATGGTATGGTGTGCCCCGAGACTGCACTTTGAGCTCCTCTGTCTGTCTGTAGCTTTAAATGAATTCACTCTGACTGTAATCACAGCATTTTGACTCACTGTAGCAATCCAAAGAAGGTGCTTCCTGGGAGAAGTATGCAACAGGAAAGCAAATGATCAAAAATATTCCTGCAACATCACAACTCTGCTTATAGCTGGTAACATCCAACTTACAACTTTCCCTGAGGCAATTAGGGCATCCAAGCAGGGCACATGTCTGTATCATATGTGCAGTCTGTGCTTCTGTAGGAGTATGCACTCTACAAATGTCAAATCGCCATCATCAGTGAGAAATGGTTCATTAATTATGAGTATTTGGCAGATAATTGTAAGCAGTGTCTGGTCCACATGCTTTGTATCCTTCCCCCAACAAAGAATTGTTATGTGGTAACGCCATTTGTCTCCGCTTCTGGATGCTGAGATCCTAAGCTTACTCATGTTTCAGCTCATGATGTGGAGCATAGGTCACTGCAAGACTTCCTCCTGATATGCCATACTTCATTTTTAACACCCACATATTGTTGTAATAGCTTTGTCAGAAGTAATGTCATCAATTATTGCAGTATTGGAGTAATGCATCCAGGTCCCAGCTTTCTGACCAAATGTAAGGAGAGGGTCCCACATTCAAAGGTGGAGCAGGAGATAAGGTAGAAAGTGTTTGACTTCAGCCTCCCAACAAAGCTGGAAGAGAACCCAGAGCTCTGGAGATTCTGCCAAGTGCTGGAAATGAGTCTTTCTTCACTTTCCTTATCTTCTATTTCATTATAAAGTCGTGCACACTAGTGGATAAACATTTTTTTTCTTTTTGGAGTTTTTGCGGGAAGACACATTAGGAAACGCCTCTGCAACACCCAGCCAGATTTCATCTCATTTGCATTCTCTTCAGATTTTGCAATCCATGTTTATTTCAAAAAATAAATAGCAACACCAAACCAAAACCAAAACTACACCAACATAAGGGGGAAAAAACCCAAACAAACCTAAACAACCCAGACCTATGATAATTGGCTTGGGAGCTGTATTCAAGCAGTACAGATGCTGGCATCACTTAGTTCTGTGTAGCCACTGGTGCAGTTTATATTCCTTAGTGCTACTTCATTGTTGTTGCTGGGACCTCCTTTTTTGTCTCATGGGTTGCAGTGCCATTTGCATTCTTCCAGTCTTGCAGTATATCCAAATGCTCTTCAAAAATATATACCAGCATACATTGATTCCTTATGTCACAGGTGTCCATGTATAAAATAGTTGTCATAAGAGTTAGGAACTTAGAATTTCCTCTTTTCCCTTCTCCATCCCCTTTCTTTTCCCCCATCTCCATCCCCAAAAGGCAAGTATACAAAGCAAGTGACCATATAGTTGCTGTTAGTCAAGACTGGTATGTGGAATTAGATATTCTGGAGAAGATACTGCTCGTACACAAGACCATAAAATTCTCCTAATATCTTTTAGAAGGTAAATGTTATCCTGTAGTGCAACTCTAAATTGTTCTATAGTCTTCATTAATCACAATTGCCATTGGCTTCTGCATTTTATCTCATAGATCCTTTGGGGCTTATTGGTCCATCACAGATTTCAATAGTTTTCATACTTCATAGTCTCATCAATTGCCAAGAGAAATCCTAAGCTATTATCTTATGCAGTTGCCATACAGCTGAAAATTTACCCAAACTGGCCTAAACCACAAAAGCTGTGAATTTGTGTTTTACAGGACAAATTCATACCTAGAGTAAATCTACTGATCACAGAATCATAGAATTGTCAGGGTTGGAAGGGACCTCAAGGATCATCTAGTTTCAACCCCACTGCCATGGCCAGGGACACCTCACACTACAGCAGGTTGCTCACAGCCACATCCAGCCTGGCCTTAAAAACCTCCAGGGATGAGGCTTCCACCACCTCCCTGGGCAACCTGTGCCAGGCTCTCACCACCCTCATGGGGAACAACTTCCTAACATCAAATCTAAATCTACCCATTTCTAGTTTTGCTCCATTCCCCCCAGTCCTATCATAACCTGACACCCTAACAAGTCCCTCCCCAGCTTTCTTGTAGCTCCCTTCAGATACTGGAAAGCCACAATAAGGTCCCCTCAGAGCCTTCTCTTAATATCACTGAAGTCTTAATTTTGTGGCAACAGGAAGTTGTTAGCATCAGCTGAGCACCTTTGCCCACGAGGCGGACAAAACAAGCAACATTTAGTTTAAAACTGAGGTGTTTCTTTTCCTCAGCAACTCACCTCTTTCAGCAGAATATCCGTTGCTGTTCCTGTAGAGTCCTTAGCCCTGTTGTTTGCTTCTCACTCTTTGCTATTCAATCTGCTTACTCAACCATCTTTTATACTGTGACAGCTACACCCTCACATAATAACAACTTGTTTTCTTGCAGCGCACTCACCGTAGTGATTTACCCTGCCTACTCACGAGCTTACAAACCTGAAGACACTGGTTTAATGGAACACTGCCTGCCAACTGGTGTTCTAGTCTGTTAGTGGAATCTTTGGTGATATTACAAGATCACCTCAAGCAGGGGTTTAAAGATCTGTAGAAAAAGGTACAGATTTGCTAGAGACCTATAAGGTAAAGGCAAATTTCAGTCTGAAATGCCTTTTTCCCCATTAAGCTGCAATGACTTGGGAAGATATTTTTTTCAGTGAAGCCACTTTTCCATATGCTTTGCAGACTCTGAAACTGCTCTAGTGGAGGTTCAGTGCCCAGAGTTAAAATGCAGTTTAAAATTGAAGAGCTAAGTAACCTTTTGATCCAAAGAGCCCTTGTGATTGTTGGTTCCAGTTATCTTAAGACTGCCTACTCCTGCTGGAGGCTGGGGGAAGTCCCTCTCTGTTCTTCCCCAGCTTGCACAATCTGAATCTTGAGCAGTTGTCTGTTACAGCAGAGATTTTAGAAAGTGTAGTCTGTGGTTCTGTGCTCTGAGAGATCTTGCTATAGTGTTTTAATGAGCCTTACTACTAAGCCTAGGCAGAGGGTGTCCATGAGCAGCTAATGTAGCTGTTGCTGCTCCTGTCTACCTTACTGGGCTCCTGCCCAGGTTTCAGAGAGTAATATGCAGTTCTCTGTGCTGTCTCAGGGTTGGTGCAAACAGCATGGCATGCTTCTCTGCAAGAGTGGTTAACTTTCATCTTGCAACGTTTTTGTCTTCTTGATTGCCTTTTTCCCGCTCCTTTCATTTCCCCAAGACAAATGATTATTTATTTATTTATTTATTTTTAATCAGGGGCTATTTTAGGACAAAACTTCTTTATCCCCTTGGAATTACTGGCTATAAATCTTGGCAGAGAGACACATAATAGGAAAATATTGATCTGTTGATGGTTGCATAAGAGTTACTTAGGTAACACATAGTCCCACATGTTTGTCCTCCATTTTTAATTACTGTAATCTGTTCCACTGTTACATCCTCTAACGATCCTGCAGGCTCTTCAGTTTCAATGTGGTCCCTTCTGTTGTGAATGTCAGGCTAAAAACATCTACATGTCATCTTTGATCTAAGTATTGCAATAATACAAAGAACAGCAATGTTTTGGTAGAGGAAATCAAACAATATGTATGGATTAAAGATCTGGGGAAAATCCCTGTAACAATAGACATTTCTGGAGTTTAACAGGTGCTGGGATTTTTGAATGTTCCGGATCAAGCAGTACCACACATACAGCTCTAATCTTTACATTTTGGGTTGCTCCAAGTTCTTGAAGAACTTAACTGAAGAGTTAGGGAAATACCTGGATCTGGAGAAGGGCCACAAGGATGATCAGAGGGCTGGAGCATCTCTCTTATAAGGACAGACTGAAGGAGGTTGTAGACAGGCAGAGGTTGGTCTCTTCTCCCAGGCAGCCAGCACCAGAACAAGAGGACACAGCCTCAGGCTGTGCCAGGGGAGGTTTAGGCAGGATGTTAGGAAGAAGTTCTATACAGCAAGAGTAATTTGCCATTGGAATGGGCTGTCCAGGGAGGTGGTGGAGTCACCATCATTGGAGGTGCTCAGGAGGAGACTTGATGGGGTGCTTGGTGCCATGGTCTAGTTGTTTAGCTGGGTTGGATTGGTTGATGGGTTGGACGCGATGATCTTGAAGGTCTCTTCCAACCTGGTGTATTGTATTGTATTGTATTGTATTGTATTGTATTGTATTGTATTGTTCACTATGGGGAAGAGAAGGCTCTGAGGAGACCTTATTGTGGCTTTCCAGTATCTGAAGGGAGCTACAAGAAAGCTGGGGAGGGACTTGTTAGGGTGTCAGGTTATGATAGGACTGGGGGGAATGGAAAACAAATAGAAATGGGTAGATTCAGATTGGATGTTAGGAAGAAGCTCTTCCCCATGAGGGTGGTGAGAGCCTGGCACAGGTTGCCCAGGGAGGTGGTGGAAGCCTCATCCCTGGAGGTTTTTAAGGCCAGGCTGGATGTGGCTGTGAGCAACCTGCTGTAGTGTGAGGTGTCCCTGGCCATGGCAGTGGGGTTGAAACTAGATGATCCTTGAGGTCCCTTCCAACCCTGACAATTCTATGATTCTGTGATCAGTAGATTTACTCTAGGTATGAATTTGTCCTGTAAAACACAAATTCACAGCTTTTGTGGTTTAGGCCAGTTTGGGTAAATTTTCAGCTGTATGGCAACTGCATAAGATAATAGCTTAGGATTTCTCTTGGCAATTGATGAGACTATGAAGTATGAAAACTATTGAAATCTGTGATGGACCAATAAGCCCCAAAGGATCTATGAGATAAAATGCAGAAGCCAATGGCAATTGTGATTAATGAAGACTATAGAACAATTTAGAGTTGCACTACAGGATGACATTTACCTTCTATTTTCTGACACAAAATAAAAGGCCATCTTTTTGTCACTGTACTTTTCATGGCTTTCTAACTGAAATATCCCTATGTCTGGGTTTGATTAGACAGCAAAGCTGGAAAATGCCCTTCTCTGACATTTCTGTCTAAATTGTGTCCCTTGTCCCTCTAAAGAGATTAACAGAAGTACTTTACTAAAATCTTCTGGCTAGACCTCTTGCATTACTTGGAAGCTCACCCAGAGTTGCTGCGTAGAATTAAGCAGATGAATTGTGCATCTCTGAACGAGCAGGCCAGTCAATGTCATCATTGCTGCTAAGCTCAGATACAGCACAAAAAAGTATATACCGTCTGCTGATAGAAGGAAGTTTCAGTTTAAATATAATTTTCCTTTGTCTGTCAAATCAGTTGGTGGTATTCTTGCAAAGTCTCAGTGGGCATCCATTATAGGAGCAAAACCATGTACAAATCAACTTGGTTTATCAGAATTTTACTCAGCCTTTCTAACCCAGGGAAGTAAGAAAGTGCTGTGCATTACACACCTTTCTAACCTGACCAATATTTGTCTTTTATGCTATGGAATATAAAAATAAGATAGTGTTGATTAGTGGTGATATTTCCTTAGTGCATCTTTAGCTTTTAGCAGTCAAGAAGTATATCCAAGTTTGTTATGGTTACCATTCAAGTGTGCCATAAGTACTTGGATGAAGACTGCCAGTTTTGGATGATATATGTGGATGCCAAAGACTATAGCTTTTCCAAAGCCACGTGTCCTTACTGTTTAAAGGATGATTTGCATTTCTTAATAGCTCTTGCATAGAGTGTGTGAGGCAGACATTGCTCCCCTCTGTGCTAAAATACAGACCAGGTACCAGGCTCTTAATGAATATTGAAAACTGCTATTGTGACTAATACTGCAACCATCCTCTTTGCAATTTGTTTTATGGACTACATTACGTTACACGCTTGGTAGTGGGGCGCAAGTTGGAACACTCAGCAAGGATTACTGTGTGGAACACAAATGGCATTTCCATCCAGAATGACAAGTAGCTTAAAACCACAATTTATCCACATGAAGCAAAATTCTAAATTTAAGTGGATATCTGATCCAGTTGTTGGGCTATTTCTAGTTAAATATCTATACTGAGTAGAATAGAATAGAATAGAATAGAATAGAATAGAATAGAATAGAATAGAATAGAATAGAATAGAATAGAATAGAATTAAATTAACCAGGTTGGAAGAGACCTTTGAGATCATCAAGTCCAACCTATCATCCAACACCATCTAATCAACTAAGCCATGGCACCAAGCACTCCATCAAGTCTGTTCCGAAACACCCCCACTGATGGTGACTCCACCACCTCCCTGGGCAGCACATTCCAATGGCAAATTACTCTTTCTGTGAAGAACTTCTTCCTAACCTCCAGCCTAAACCTCCCCTGGCACAGTTTGAGATTGTGTCCTCTTGTTCTGGTGCTGGTTGCCTGGGAGAAGAGACCCATCCCCACCTGGCTACAATCTCCCTTCAGGTAGTTGTAGACAGCAATAAGGTCTCCCCTGACCCTCTTCTTCTCCAGGCTAAGCAACCCCAGCTCCCTCAGCCTCTCCTCATAGGGCTGTGCTCCAGACCCCTCCCCAGCTTTGTTGCCCTTTTCTGGACATATTCAAGCAACTCAACGTCTTTCTTGAACTGAGGGGCCCAGAACTGGACACAGGACTCAAGGTGTGGCCTAACCAGTGCTGAGTACAGGGGCAGAATGACTTCCCTGCTCCTGCTGGCCACACTATTCCTAATTCAGGCCAGGATGCCATTGGATGCCATATTGCCATATTGCAGTCTGCATCTAGGCTCTGCAGGAAGCTGCTATGTGCATCTTGCAAGTCTACAGGTTTTGGAAGCTCTCATCACTGAAGATGTCTCTTATCCAAACTCATTATTATGTCATCTTTGAAATGCAGACATATTATCTTCTGTAATGTTACCTTAGAAAGGCATATCATTCTATATTGCAGCAATAGGCAGCCCATGCACAGGCCATTGAGTCCAGCTATGTAAATTATACACAAATAATGGATCTTTTGACAGAGTTCTTGCTGGCACTGTACTTGGCCCCAAGCCCATCCTGATAGCATGTAGTCTTTCCTACTTTGCTTGGTGCTTCCTAACTGTGCAGGAGAACTTTGCTCTGCTTACTGTAGATTAAGCATTTTACTCTTACTTGAAGGGAGAGGAGGAGAAAAGTGTTCACATATGAAACTAGGAATATAACAAATTGACCTGTGTCACTCCCACACATGACCTTAGCTGACTGCACATTCAATACTTGAACAGTGCAAATCAGAATGGTAACTTTCTGTCTTCTCTAAAGTGTTCAAAAAGTGACAAAAGTATGTCAAAGCAGAAGATCAGGAAGAAGGCAGAAAACTGTCCTTCTCCATCTGTCAGAATGTTTAGAGCCAGGCCGGAATTACTCAATGGAAGAAGAGAAGGCAGAAATGGCATTATAGTAATTTCCACTATGGTGGGGGTTTGTGGCTTGAAAGGTAGGTAGGGCTTATGAAGAGTGTTGGGTGAGGTGTGCCTACCTGCCAGGTTGCTGACTGCCTGAGTGGAGCAGGAAAAGAGTCTGCCCTAGCCCTGCTGGGCTTTTCCATGGCTCACTTGTTTGTGTAGGGCCCAAACTATGCCTGTTTATCAGCATCAGTTAATGACCACTGTAATGAGGTGGTCTCCCCATTCTGCATTCTCCAGACACTCGTGTAACAGAAATAAAGCTACCAGGAGGTAAAAAAGCAACCAACAAACATGTTTTAATAAGTATTTTACAGGGGTTTAGTAAAATATTTATTTCTGAATATTGGTTTTACTCCATAACAGCAGAGGAGAGAGAAGACAAGAAGACAAATCAAGCTTTTTCTTGGTCTTGTCACTGATGTCTTTTTTGATGATGTTTCTGCGCTGGTTTAGGTTGCTACTCACCATCACTTAAGGAAATGCTTTTCACTGGCATTTTGCTAGCACTTGATAGATTTGGCTTAATATTCTAGAAGACATAATTTTTCTGCACAGCAGATAGAAGCCTCTGGCTGGCAACCCTTTGGTATAAAAAGCAGCCCCTTCTTGTATTACCTTCAGGCAGTTTACTTTCAGGACAATTAACGGGTAAAATATTGATGTCATTTCCAGCTGCCACAAAGTGCTGTCATCACAACATATTTAACTGATCATCAGGCAACTGATAGCAAGCAACACATATTTGTATCCTTGTTTACAGCCCAGTGGGCTTTCCTGGGACATGTCTGTGGTTAAATTCTGTACATAAGCATTTGCCATGTGATGACAAATTCGCATAAGATGAGTGCTGATCAGTAGCTCTGCTCTGTGTCAGATTGGAAGGGAAATGATTCTGTGTGCTTCTTCACTTCCCCTTCACTCTTGCAATCACTGTTTTAATCTGCAAGTCAGTTCTGCTAGAAGTTAAACAGATCTGCTAAATGGGAAACTTGTCTTTGAAACAGTTTGAAGGTCAGCAGCAATGTACTAAGTCTAGCTGAAGTTCTTTGTTTTGTACTTGTTGATCAGTAGGAGAAATCACCAAATAAACTAATGTGTTAAAGTTCTCACAACTTAGCAGTGAGCTGACCTTAATTTGTAGCCTTTTCTAGTAGATCGATTGGATTAAATGTTGGAATTTCTAATCCCATACCAGTGGAGGTGCATTGATTCTGGTTTTCAGGACATCTTCCTGGAAGATGCATTCAGAAAAAGCAGTGTTCTCCCAGCTTACGAGCAGGTGCCCCTGGTCACCTTCATTTCTGCTGAGGAATCTGCCGTTTAGCTTTTTTGGAAGAGCACTGGGAAAGCCTTTCACAGCTCCGTTTTCTTCAGAGGAACAAATTTGATATTGTGCTCTCTGCTTACAGCACTTGCCCAATGCGATAGCCTAATTAAGCCACCGCCTTTTCCTGGTTTGTGACTTACCTGCATTTGCATGCTTGAAATAGTTTCCCTCCAACTAAAGTGCATCTGAGGCACCTCCGTGTGGTTTTCAATCCTCAGGGACTAAGGAATTCCTAATTCCATGTGAGAGTGACATAGGACAGTTCTGGCATGTTTTTGTTCCTTCCTAGTTGAAGGATGATACTAGGTGTAGATTTTCAGTTTATTTTTACGGTGTGGAATCACAGCACATTTGGTACAAAGTTGGAATGTATTTATTGAAAATTAAATGTGCCTTTAACTGAAAATTATTTGGCAAATGCTAAACCCGAGCGGCATCTTGAGACTGCTGCATTTTTGTTGCACTTTGGTTTAGGTTTGTTGGTCAAGATATGATCTTACTTGGCCTGCCAGCATGATGCAGTCCTGCTGCATGCCATGCCAGTAAAGAAAATGTTAAATCATGGAGCAATACCTGTAAAATAAAAAAAGTTAATTGATGGGACATCTGAGATCAAAGATCACTTACTGTGAATCTGAAACTGCAACAAAATCCTTTCATGTGGTAAGCTTTCAGTGAGGTGATCTTCTCAGCTGTGTACAACTGGAGTTAACCAACAGACTGCTTCCCATCATCAGTTGTAGCTGGGAGGTGGTGGTAGTGATTGCAGGGCTTGTGAGCAAAAATCACTTGCAGCTGTGTTTTGAGTTAAGAGCTAAATGTGCTGGTTTAATTGTCACTAAATGAGGCTGAGATCAGTACCTCAAAATTGGTTCCAGGCAGGTCTGTCAAAGTGACATGATTACCCTAGACATTTCTCAGAATACCTTTTTATTTTGCCTTTTAACTCCAGGTTGTTTTCAGATTGCTGGCTTAGGGAGAGGTGCTGCTGGAGGGTAGGCAGGCAGTGGAAGCTGAGTAAGGTGCAATGATTTTATAGTCTGACCAGCTGCAGCAGCATCACAGACTGCTGGCTTGGTGCCAGTCCTGTGTGGTTCAGGGAGTTCCTCAGCCAGCATGCAGGCTGTCCCCTACCTGGCATTCTAGGAAAACAATTTTTGAATGTCTCTTCTCCTTCCCTCCACTGATCAGCTGAGGAAATTCAACAATGATCTGTCTGACTCGGGTCTTTTCTGTAGACCTTGCTGGAAGACTTCCAGGAGGTCTACAGAAATTGGTGCGCTGATGTAATCCAAAACTGGAAATAGGAGCATAGGTGCTATGCCTTGACCGATCTCATCAGCCCATTTGTTCTGGTGAGAAAAACCCACAGTGCACTGAGAGAGGCTGCTGAGCAGAGGAGAGAGTTGTGACATGAGAACAGAGCTATACATCCTAGGCAGGCTGGTTCATCACCACGTTAAGAGCACTTCCAGGGAGGAGGCATGCACAACTTCCCTGGGCAACCTGTTCAAGTGTCTCACCATCCTCACTGTAAAGAATTTCTTTCTAATATCCAGTCTGAATCTCCCCTCTTCCAGCTTAAAGCCATTCCCTCTCCTATCACTACAAGCCCTTGTAAACAGTCCCTCCCCAGCTTTCTTATAGCCACCTTTCTGGTGCTAGAAGGCTGCTATGAAGTTTCCTTGGAGCCTTCTCTACTCCAGTCTGAACATGGCCAACTATTATAGGTATGGTGTCTGTGAAATTTCTGAGCGTTGTGATTACTTTCAAGATAGGCCACGTAACCGGAGAGAAGCTGGGACTGCATTATCTGCCTTCACACAGGTAACCGTCCCAGAGCCTGGCTGGTTGTGAGCTAGGAGTGGAGGTCTGGGTCTATCAGAGGGTGAGGATTGCCACCCACTGAGGCATGCTGGCACACCTATCACAAGTGTGAGGTAAAACCTGTCGGTCTAGACTTCCTTCCAGGCGAATGAACTTTGAGTTTTGTGTCATGTTTGCTATGGGTGCTTGTGATTTGTTACTGTGTGTCACCAGGAACATAGTAAATTGTGCATCAGAACACTCTATTGTTTTGATGTTCTGTATAAATGGAATGTCTCTTCCCAATAGAGATCAAATCAATTAAAAATCTGCAATTTTTCTCTAGTCACAATTCATCCTCAGAAGTGTCAGATCTGGCTACATATTTTTCCTTGATGACTATTTCTGTTTTTCCAGTACCATTCCCCTCTACTGGAATGGGTGCCAATCTGCCTTGCCGCCCTGCTGTGGCACGTTCATGTCACTCTTCTGTCTCCTTTTTTCTGTTTGTAAAGGGAGGTTAAATCTTCCAATTTAGTTACTGAGTTTAGAATACTTTGAGGTATTCACTAAAAGATGCCAGGACAGAATTGTTGGCCATAGACAATGGGAAGCGCTCAGAATGTTTTATCAGGGCCCCTTCCCTGGAGATATTCGCGATAAGGCTCAATGAGGCCCTGGGCAACCTGATCTATTTGGGGACGTCCCTGCTGAATGCAGGGAGGTCAGACTAGATGACCTTTGGAGGTCCCTTCCAGCCTGGACCATTCTATGATTCTGTGATTAATCACCATGTAAATGTGTAGTGCTGTGCAAACATTTTGCAGTGATAAGACCTCTGCTTTAGTGGTAGACCTCGTCTTTAATGCTGACACCAAGCTTTCTCCACTTCCTGTCATACAGTACTGCATCGTTTGGATTCTGCTGAATGCAATTTAAACCTGCAAGTTCTTCTCAAAACATATTTCAGGGCCATGTTACTGACAAGAATTATTATTTATTTCTCTGTAGCCCCTGGACTTGACCTTTACAGGGCCACAGTGATATGCTACATGAAAGGACTGTAGAGTCCAATCAATAGTTATTTTTTCCTCTGCACCTGTGAGTAACAGCTGCCCTTTGGATGGAGATAACTTGAAATGATTTGATGTTCAAAATAGAGTGAGGAGGTTCATTCCTAATACAGGCTATGTACTTCTATGATGTGTTTTGTATGTGTCAAGTCATGGCTCTTGTGTTACTATTCTGAGATAAGTAGGGTTTTCCCTTGTTCCTGCCTGGGACATTTAAACAAAACGTCATGGATTTACAGACTAAAGAGATGAAGTTGGTGTTCAGGATTAAGGTAGGGTTTTCTATACATGCTATCTGGATCTGAGATGTTGCCTGTGTTTAATTGTATACTATATTGCCAATAGTGGCAGCATATGCAGTGTGCTACTGCATTGAGGTCCTTCTATAGAAAGGTGTGCAGCCCCAATGTAGCTTTCACTCTTTTCAGGGGTGAGCTCACAAGGGGTGAACTAGGTGGGTATAACAAGTCAGACTTTGTCTGGCACCTCTGCAGCACAATCAATTGCATGTCCTCTCATAACCAGCTACTGATGATTCATTTTCAAGTTTGAATTTTAAATCATGGGAATGCAGCACAGGATATAATACATAATGCTTGGCTATAATGAATTCTTACCTGACAGTCTCAGACCTTGCTCCTTCTTCTTCACTATTGGACCTGGGGTAGCAGGAGTGGAAGGAATTGCAGCACCACAGCATTTCTTGTTTGGGAACACTAAATACAGAGCATCAAGTATAGAAAATGCCAGTTTGTATATGTGGCATGCTTGCTGGTTTTTACTTCTGAGGATTTTGTGTTAGATCTGACTCACTTTTTCATTAGAAATTTCTTAATTGTTATTGGCATCCAGAGTGACCGTCAAAGGCTGCTCAGGTTAATAGTGTTTACCATTTGCAAGTGAGAAGTGACCTATATTTAGTGAACAAAATATTGTGTAAATGTGTGTCACTGTACTAACAATATTGTGCTGCAACCTGTAGTGTTATCATCTTGATACCTGTATGTCTTCATTTCTTCCCTACTTCTCTTGCCATGACCTCAGTGACCTTGTGCTTTATCATTGCAATACCAAACTATGAGAAGGGAAGCATGTAAAAAATTCAGGCCTCATAGAAGTTCATCCAAATGGGAAGAGGAATGGAGACAAAACCAGAATGTAATCTTTGGGAATATGAAAGTTGTCCTCTAAACACATTACCTGCATCCTCTGTAACTAAACTTCCTTTCCATATGTTTCCATGACTATCCTGGAGTTGGACTTCAAGATGCAGAGATCAAGGCAAGCATCTTCATGCCCTACCAGCTGAAAAAGATCCACCACACAGTGCATCTAAAATGGAGTCTGTCAAGCTTCATCTTATGCTCAAATCTTTTGCAATCATAAATAGCATTTAGTACAATGAATAGCAATAAGCCATATATGTTGGGATAAACAAAGGTAAATGATAGTCCATATTGTTTATGTAAGCTATTTAGAATGGACAGCTTGTGCTTTCTTGAGGAACAGGCCTTCTGGAGCTAAAATGTGTTTGTATATTGCACCAAGGACCTCTGGGAGCTGTTTTTCAGCTGTGTTTTGTTTGTTTTTTGCAGTAAACTACTTCTGGGCTGAAGGGAGATAATGATCCAGACATGGATTGGTAATAGGGCTTTGCCCATCCTGTTGCTATAGCTCTGCATGAGCCCCACTTGGTGCAGTAACACATACAGGAGATATGTGTGGCCAGAGGCTCCATCCCACGGGAGGCAGGGAGGTGGCCTGGGAATGCGCAGGCACGCTTCACAGCTGCTGCAATGCTGTATGATTTGTTCCAAAGCAACATTTATTGCATAATCAGGAAGAAAATTAATCAGCCTACCAAAGAAACTCAGTTCAAGGCATTCTGCACAAAGTAGCCATGATAGGAGAGCAGCGACTGTCTCAAAGACAAAGCAAAAGAAAAAGGCTCTGGAGAAGGCGGCACTGATCTTATCTGGCAAGGACACTTGGCAGGTGTTGAATCTTGGGGTGTTAGTTGAAGGAGAGAAGGGGAAAAGGAGGCAAATCAGGGGGGAAAAACAACCCTGCAGGGCTATTATCTCTGATCAAAATGCCCTATGGTGCTTTAGAAACTCACACCACTGAAAAATGCTTTGAAGTACCCGGTCTTCTAACGCTGGTCTGTCAGAATCGACAATTCTGTCAAGAGAGTGCCCTCTGTTGTACGCAATGGCTAAATACATGCCAGCACAACTGCAGCTTGTCAGGCTGGCTGCTATTAGTTCAGCTTTTGAACAGCTCTATTTTTCTCAGTTACATATAAATACTTAAGGACTGAGATTACACTGAGAGGAGCAAATAGAGTCCACAGGAAGGGGGGATCTGTGTGCGTTTAAAGACTGTGGCTGTAATGTATTACTGTTCTAGCCATGTACGATCTCAATATCAATGAAGTTTCAAAAAGGAGCTTACAGTTCCTCTCCACAAACAATAGCAAAAATTTCTATAATGTACTTAAACTGCAGTATGTGAAGACACAGCTACATCCACTGTGTTCATTAACATGAGGTGTAACAGCTGCAGTCATTCTTCTCTCTTTCACATTTAGGAACCTGGCAGTTTCATGGAAAAGGCCTAGCAATGTTTCTTACACTTCCAAGAGTTTTGTTCAATATTGTTTTAGTAATTTTTTGGTAAAGAACCTACCACCACTGATACATGGAAATTCAAGTTCTGCTCATTAGGAACCATAGTTTCCCCTTCTAGTGATTTCTTAGAATAGAATAGAATTAACCAGGTTGGAAAAGAACTTCAAGATCATCGAGTCTAACCTATCACCCAACACCATCTAATCAACTGAACCTTGGCACCAACTGCCCCATCCAGTCTCTTCCTAAATCCCTCCAGTGATGGTGACTCCATCACCTCCCTGGGCAGCACATTCCAATGGCCAACCTCTCTTTCTGTAAAGAACTTCTTCCTAACATCCAGCCTGAACCTCCCCTGGCGTAGCTTGAGACTGTGTCCTCTTGTTCTGTTGGTGGTTACCTGAGAGAAGAGACCAACCCCCACCTGGCTACAACCTCCCTTCAGGTAGTTGTAGACAGCAATAAAGTCTCCCCTGAGCCTTTTCTTGCTGTTTAAGAGCTGTTGTTACTCAGGTATAGAGCTAACACCTGAACCCTGTTGTATCTGACACCACATATGTTTTCAAGGAAGTGTAAGGCTCATTACCTTGCTTTTCAACCTCAAATGTGCTTAATTTGCAGCTCCCCAGAAGTCTCTCCTGTCAGCAAGACACTGTACTCCTAATAGTATTGTACCTTATGCAGCACGTGTCATACTCTGCTTAAGCCAAGGAATTGATACTGGCAACGCTGAAAAGCCATGCAATCAATTCTGAGGACCTTCTAACTATTGCTACATGAAAAGCATCCATTTCTCCCATCCTCGATGTGCTAGGTTAGTTTTCATCTTGTTCAAAGGCTCCATAGATCAAGCTAGGACCTTGTGAGACCAGGGCTGGAGGGGAGTTAGGTATCAAACTGAGACTGACAGGCAAGGGGGACCCTGAAGGCGAATTTGGCATTGAAAAATGCTGAATTTGCATGTGCCTATGTTCCTTACAGAAACAAGTACTGTTGGCATCACAACTCTTTAAAAGGAGGCATCAGTATGATACATAACCCTTGGGTTTTCTCTAGTTTAAATGCCTGTAGAGACTGGGGGAGGCAAATCTGCTGTGGGATTCTCCAATATTCAAGGCACAGAGCTCATGGAATGTTTTATTTATCTGGCAAAATGGTGCACAAGGTATTTTCAAGACCGTAATTTTTCCTCTGTAAAATAAACATCTTTAGTAGGGAAGTCCAGGTCCAAACAGGACTGGGAAAAGTTAAGAAACACAGCTGGGCTGTGTTTTATAATAAAACAGCACGAAATCCAATTGCAAAGAGTAGGTGGAAGATGATGTCTGCAAGAGAAACACACGCTAAATGTGAGTACTTCCCTGTCAGCTGCCTTTCACGCTCTCTTCCCAACCCACTCCACGAATGCAACAAAATGCCCCTAATGTGGCTCTGTCACCATATCGAATTTTAACAAGTAGGCTTTGAAGGGCTTTTTTCAAACCCTCTCCAAAGAGAAATGCTTTCAGACAGCTCTGTTAACCCAATATGAAATATGCCTGTGCCTTCTTTTGGGGAAGAGGGGGTGAAAATACGAAAAAGTCGTGTTCAGTATTGAAAGTTATCGGTGTGATTTTATTGTTCACATGTGCCAAAAGGAGGAAAACAAAGTGCATAATGTTGAGAAATTAAATTTTGGTTTTAAACATGTCCCCTTTTGCCAAATCTGCCAGATTTGTCAGCTCTTTCTTTGAGCTATGAATTTTATGCTGACAGAGTCACTCGAAATCCATATTTGAAATGGATGTTTTCATTGTCGTACTTTACCTGAGTGTGTGTAAAATCTGGATAAACCTTTGCCTGTATAAAAGAAGAGAAAAAGATAACATTGGGATGGCGTGCTTAAGATAGGGCAAAGTACAGCAGTGTGCTTTGTATAAAGCAGAGCACATAACATCTGCCACATTTTGAAATTCTGGATATTTTTTCCCTCCTGGATCTGCTGTCTGAAGGTATTAAAGGATCCTCAGTTCTTTTAGCTCCTAAAATGGATGAGGCTTTAGTGGTGCAACACAGTGAATTGTAAAAATGCTGTCCTGTGTGTGCTTGTAATTTTAAACTGGCTTTCAAGCTAGTGTAGATGTACCTGATAAACGAATATAAAGAGCTCTACTGAGAATTTTAGGTATGTCTTGTTCCAAGAACCTGTTTCAAAATGTGCTGGATCTGCAGAATTAGATCAGATCAGGGGAAAATTTCTGGTGCCTGCAGGAGGCAGCACTTAGAGGAAAGAAGCCTTGTCTATAATGAGAAAATCTGTTGGCAGTTAATTTGCATATTGGGACAGATGGGCAGGAAGAGTTAATCTATCAGAGTTATGGGTATGCTGAAGTACCAGCCCACAGTGTAAAGAAAAGATGCTGCTCCTAAGCTTGAGCCCTGTCCCACTCATGTGCAAATTATCAGAACTTGTCTGGGCTGTTCCTGAGGGCAGGTGAGCAGAGTCTATATTGCTGAGTTGGTGTGTAGGTGGTTTGGCCATTTATCGTTAACACCGGATGGGTGCCTTTGCTCACTTCGGAAATGAGGAGGGTTTCACTCAGCTAGTCATAGTATCAGTCAGGGCTGGAAGGGACCACAAGGATCATCCAGTTCCAACCCCCCTGCCATGGCCAGGGACACCCTACACTAGATCACGCTGGCTAGAGCCTCATCCAGCCTGGGCTTAAACACCTCCAGGGACGGGGCCTCAACCACCTCCCTGGACAACCCATTCCAGGCCTTCACCACTCTCATGGGGAAGAACTTCCTCCTCACCTCCAGTCTGAATCTCCCCACCTCCAGCTTCATTCCATTCCCCCTAGTCCTATCACTACCTGAGATCCTGAGAAGTCCCCCCCCAGCCTTCCTGTAGGCCCCCTTCAGATACTGGAAGGCCACAATGAGGTCACCTCGGAGCCTTCTCTTCTCCAGACTGAACAGCCCCAACTCCTTCAGTCTGTGCTCACAGGAGAGGTGCTCCAGCCCTCTGATCATCCTCGTGGCCACAGTCCAGAGCCCGGAGGGAACCAACTTCTGTTCAACAATCTTGCTGCCATGGGGTAAAAGGGCTCTAGCAGAGGGCTTTGGTTCCCTTTGGCTGCTCCTGTGCTGTGAGCTACTGGTGGCTTCCAACTTCATTGCTTCCCAAAAGGAGAAGCACCCCAGAAACCACATCACTTACTGCGTACAGAGATCTCTGCCACTAAAACACCTCCAGTTTGTTCCATGTGCTGTTTTCTTTTGTCACACATCTGAAGAGATCAGACAGAAAGCCACATATACCAAAACTATTACAAATAATTTAAAAAATAAATAAATCCAAACTCAGTTGTGGCATTTCCAACCAAGAAAATTAAATCTGTGTCAGCATTGCTGCATATTTTCTAAGGGATTTACACACACACACACACACACACACACACACACACACACCCCGTATTATTGGATTTCTGTAGAGTGCTTTTTCAGAGGATTTTGGTGTGCCACAGCCCTTAGAGTGACTGTCAGTGCAAAGTGGTTTTTTCCATTGTGAGACATGAGTGTCTGTTTGCTAATCACAGGTCCTCCTGGGCTGCCCTTTTCACCCTGCCTTAAACAAAACTCCTGTCAAGAAAGAAGGGGTGAGCTGAGCTCCATCTACTTAACCTGTGAGCCCTGTGAAGACTTGTGTTGTTGTTTATTACTAATTGTAAATGTTGCCCGGTGGGTAGAAACAGGAAACACCAAATCCTTTCCATATAGATCATTTCATGTCCAGTACTAATGATGCTGTCACAGCTGACAGGGGTTGGATTGGAGGCAATGTTTTACAGATTAAAGGTCCTTGTCTGTCCCCTGACCTTTGCAGATCCACAGCTGTGGGCTTTTTGTTTTACAAACTCAGTGTGCGGTAGTTCTGCTTATGAGTTGCTTGTAAGCATGGACCTCCAGCTTGGTTCAACGTTAGTTGCAGCAGACCACCAGCTGCAGTTTTGGGTTGGAAGTGGACTCTAGGGACGTTAGCCTGACTGAGCAATTATGCTACATTGGAGGGTCAGGAGGGAATTCCACCCTGTGCCCAACAGGATGGTGTAGATGTTTGGCAGTACTGTCAGAAGGACAGCTACAGAATACTGGTTTTTGTTTTCATTCAACCCTGGGCTGTGACTGGATAAAAAGTTGAAGTAATCTTTGAAAGCAAACAGCAAATGTAAGCCTGAAGGGGTTTGGTTTTATTTGGTTTGTTTGGCCTTTGAAACTCAAAATTTCTAGCAAGCTGTTTTTGTCAGCCCTGCAGGTTGTGCACAAACCAATGCCCCCTGCTTAGTTCTGAGGCTGGGTAGTAAATTGCTATCTTAATTTATCTCTTGAGCAGAGAAAGGGTTTAGAAAGAAGAGTTGATTTCACTGGGAGTGAGGCTTTCTCTTCTCCAGCAAGAAATACTTGTTGCTGAAATGGCAGTATGCCAACCAAGGAATATTTTGGGCTTTCATTTCAGGTTTAATAAAGTTGGAGTTAATTTTATAGCAATGAGACATTCATTGCATGAAAGAAAGAATAGCTAAGCTCTGGCTTAACAAAGGAGGGAGAGAGAATATTTTAAAGACAGGAACTTTAGTAACCCTCACGCTTGCATCACTTGGTGCAAACAGTGCACACCTCCCCATGCCTCTACAGCACCCACCTAATGTCACAGAAACCCACTCCTTGACCTCAGTTCCTCCTCCAGGCATAATTTGTTTCATGCAGAATAGGATGGCTGAAGACCAGTAACTTACTGCAGCACTGCAGGATAGCAGAATGGACCTTCACTGGGAAAGGGGACTCTGAGGTTCTATTTGACAAGCAGTGAGCTTTAAGCCAGGTTCTCCTGAAGCCCTCAGAGTATCCTCAGCACCCAGATATTTAGTAAGATGGAAGGAGCTCTAGTTTATCTGTCTTTTTCAGGCTTGTGTTTAGCAGTAGCTGTTTGTCAAGCAGGACTGCAGTCTGGTATATCAACGAGAACTGAGTTTTTCAATGGCTACCTTATTTCTCAATATGTTTCAACAAGTTGCCCAATATTGCATCCAGTGCCTGTGGCCATGACAAGGGTCAGGGGGCATGACTGGCCACTGCATTCATGTATGGTGGTGCTTCTGACACTGTCTCTGCCCTCAGGCAGATCTCGACATCCTGTCTAAATTTAGCACTGTTTGCTTCACTGGGAGAGAGGCCTACAGAATACAGAATTAACCAGGTTGGAAAACACCTTCAAGATCATTAAGTCCAACCTATCACCCAACACCATCTAATTAACTAAACCATGGCACTAAGTGCCTCATCTAGTAAGCTTCCAGTGATGGTGACTCCACAACCTCCCTGGGCAGCCCATTCCAACGGCCAATCACTCTGTCTGTGAAGAACTTCTTCCTAACATCCAGCCAAACCTGCCCTGGTGCAGCCTGAGACTGTGTCCTCTTGTTCTGTCACTGGTTGTCTGGGAGAAGAGACCGACCCCACCTGGCTACAACCTCCCTTCAGGTAGTTGCAGACAGCAATAAGGTCTCCCCTGAGCCTCCTCTTCTCCAGGCTAAGCAACCCCAGCTCCCTCAGCCTCTCCTCACAGGGCTTGTGCTCCAAACCCCTCCCCAGCTTTGTTGCCCTTCTCTGGACACGTTCCAGCAAGTCAACCTCTTTCCTAAACTGAGGGGCCCAGAACTGGACATAGTACTCAAGGTGTGGCCTAACCAGTGCTGAGTACAGGGGCAGAATGACTTCCCTGCTCCTGCTGGCCACACTATTGCTGATGCAGGCCAGTATGCCATTGGCCTTCTTGGCTGCCTGGGCACACTGCGGGCTCATGTTCAGCCTACTGTCAGCCAGTACCCCCAGGTCCCTTTCTGCCTGGCCACTCTCCAGCCACTCTGTTCCCAGCTTGTAGCACTGCCTGGGGTTGTTGTGGCCCATGTGTTACTTACCACTGGGCAGGAGAACTTCTCGCTGTCACAGACATGTGTCTCACAGTGCAGCCAGACCTTGGAAAGCTTGGGGATGTTGCGGAAGCGGAAAGCATTGAACTGGAATGTTGCCCGGTTCGTTTTCCCATTCTCATGCACAAGGATGGAACTGTCTGAGGCACACCTGTGTTGTGCATGAAGACAAGTGTCAGAGCCTACCTGGCTTCAGTGAAACATCTCCTGGGGTCCCAGACTGATTAATGCGTTTGCCATGCTGTGGGACAGCTTGCCTAGAGCTCCCTCACTGCCCACCTCCCAGCTGTCATAGTATCATAGTATCAGTCAGGGTTGGAAGGGAGCACGAGGATCATCTAGTTCCAACCCCCCTGCCATGGCCAGGGACACCCTACACTAGATCAGGCTGGCCAGAGCCTCATCCAGCCTGGGCTTAAACACCTCCAGGGATGGGGCCTCAACCACCTCCCTGGGCAACCCATTCCAGGGCTTCACCACTCTCATGGGGAAGAACTTCCTCCTCACCTCCAGTCTGAATCTCCCCACCTCCAGCTTCATTCCATTCCCCCTAGTCCTATCACTACCTGAGATCCTGAGCAGTCCCTCCCCAGCCTTCCTGTAGGCCCCCTTCAGATACTGGAAGGCCACAATGAGGTCACCTCGAGCCTTCTCTTCTCCAGACTGAACAGCCCCAACTCCTTCAGTCTGTCCTCACAGGAGAGGTGCTCCAGCCCTCTGATCATCCTCGTGGCCCTTCTCTGGACACCTTCCAGCACCTCCACATCCCTCTTGTAATAGGGGCTCCAGAACTGTGGGGTCTCACCAGAGCTGAGTAGAGGGGGAGAATCCCCTCCCTTGACCTGCTGGTCACACTCCTCCTGATGCAGCCCAGGATCTGATTGGCTTTCCGGGCTGCAAGTGCACATTGAGAGCTCCTGTTGAGCTTCTCCTCCCCCAGCACCCCCAAGTCTCTCTCCTCAGGGCTGCTCTCCAGCCAGTCCCTGCCCAGCCTGGATTTGTGCCTGGGATTGCCTTGACCCAGATGCAGGACCCTGCCCTTGGTCTTGTTGAAGCTCATGAGGTTGGCTTGTGCCCACCTCTCCAGCCTGTCCAGGTCCCTTTCTGTCATCCTCAGGACTGGGCTGCAGAGAGGTGCTTCTGGGTCCCACCGGTACCTACCCCTTGGTGATCAGAGGCCAGTGGATCTGGTAGAAATACTCGGAGGAGGGAGTTGCCCAGCAGTTGTTGAGAACAACTTTGAACCTGAGGAGAGACAAATCTCAGAATACCCAGGAATGTCCTGATTGCCAGTTTATTAATTGTCGTTACTACATTTGCTTACCTGTCACTTAAGCCCTTAGCTTCCACTCCAGCGAATATGTCAGAGCCAATTTCTGATGTTTCAACAATGAAAGGAGCTTCTTTTATGCTTGAAAACTTGGCATTCTTTGAGAGGAAAAGGGAAAGACACCTTACTGGTAACATGCAAAGCAAAGGCATGTGGCAACTTCAGATAGCTCTGGGGCTATGGACTCACAGTCTGCGTTCCTATGACCTGCAAGCTCTAAATTCTACACCTATTAGCAGGACTATTACAAGCTCAGGATGGCATTTAAAAATCATCTTGTTCATATTTGGTTTATAATGTTAACAAATGACAGAATTTGATTATATTTGTCTTGTGGTATATATTAGCCCTTACCCAAAGCTTCAGCACTCTGCCATTGATACTTGTGGTGGCCAGCAGGGTGAGAGCTGAGGGGAGCACAAGTGTGCAGAAAGAGCTCTGCCAGCTACAGTCATTCATCCAGTTAAAAGCCAGCCTGATCAACATAGTGCAATGCATGGTGCTCAGGGTAAAAAACAAACCAACTAAAGAAAACCCAATAAACCTAAGTTAGAAATACACTGAAGTATCTACCTTAAATCCTGCTGTTTTTTATTGCCTAAGATCATAATGAAGCTAGCACCAGAAGCACATAGAGTAGCATGTTTAGTTGTAGCATTGCTTTACTTACTTAAATGTACACAGCAGGATTCAGATCTATGTAGCTCTGGGGCTGTTAGACTATCTTTCCCTGCTGTGATGTTCAGTTCTCTGGTACTGATTTTCTTACATATCTTTCCTCACCTCACAGCAAGGTGGCTGTGAGGCACTACAGTATTCCCATTGCAACATCAAGGCTGCATTCAGATTAGTGATCCATAGCTGTTAAGTGCCTTGAGAAATTCTCATTTGACCAAAGATTTCTCCCAAAGTGGGGAACCTGCAGAAGTATGGTCACAAACCCCTTATTAGCTTGTGCTAAATTGAACCTGCTGTAATGCTGCTTTTTCCAAACTTCATTGCTCTGGACTGTTTTAGGGCACCAGCTTGCTTTTCTTCACATCAGATTTCAGTGCTGAAAGTCTGATTTCCATTCAGGCCCCAGCCCCTCATGCTGCATCACAGGCAGTCCTTTGCTTTTTCTGGTGTGTCACAGACTAAAGGGCAGGTGAGAATGAAGTGTTTCCACCGGGTTACACTGCAGCTTGAGCATGGCTTCTGGATGAGGAAATGGGCACACAAAGCACCTGGAAGTGTGGCCCACCAGAAACAGAGGGCTGTGTCAGGCAGAGAGAATAGCAAGGCAAAATAAATCTTGAATTTACATTTTATCCAGAAACAAAAGGAGAGGACATTTGTGAAGCAAACCTTTTCTCCCCAGTGAAAATGTGAATGAAATAACAAAGGAGTGGTCTGTTAGCTTTCCAAGTTTGTTCTGTACTTGTGCTTGGTGGGAAAATGTATTTGTACAGTTCAGCCACTCCCTCCTTGGCTCCTGAGAGCCTCATGGCCATTAGAGCAAAACAGTCGTTTGGCAAAAAAATGAGAAGTCCCAGAGATCCACTGCTCACTGTCCTTCATTTGTTATTGGAACCATTCTGTCAGGAGCTGACAGGAGCAGTGGGGTACTTCCTGGGACCTTGCCAGGATGTAATACCAGTGTGCCATAGAAAAAAGACCAGAGGGGCTTTCAGATGGCACCCAAAGCCTAACAAAATTATTAGAGATCAATTGGTGACCTAAATGCAGGGTGTGGCAGGAGAGATTTCCATCCATCCATCTTGTAGTAAATACCTTCTCTACCTGGCCTATAAATTTAACATGTTAATATGTTACTAGTTGTGGTTTTTCTAGCCATACTAGAATGGAGAAGCTCTTTTGGTGCTCTTGACTGTGGTTTGGTGGGAAAAAAAAGACTCCAGGATAAGGAGTTGGCTGCTCCAGCAGCACAACAGAGCTGTGTGTGGAGGAGAAGGACGTTTGAAAAGATCAGTTTGATATCCAGGAACAATATTTTGTTGGAAACACAATTCCAGTATGACCTAAGGATCTCTGGGGAACACAAAGTCTGTCAGGTGAGGGGACCAGGAGGCAAACTGCAAAAGAAATGCATGGAGCTTTGCTGTATCTATAGATAGAGCCTCTGTGGTAGCAGCAGTGGGACTACAATCAAGTTTTTCTTTTTCTTAGATGTTCAACATGTTCCAGCATGTTGGAAATGTACCTCTTAGCAGAAAGATCTGCCTGATTTAGAGGGATTAAAAGAAAAGCTGGCCTGTGTCTGCTCTGTTCAGTTTAAGTATATCCCTGGTAATAAGCAGAAACAAGGACCCTGCAAATCCCACGTAATTATCTGTTCCAGGCAAGTAATGTGTAAATCAGGAGCAGCAGACTTTTTTTCCCCCAGCCCTTGGGCTGAAATCTGTGGAAGGTGAAAAGCTGGGTGGCAAAGAGCACTTACCATGTAGAAGTTGAGGGACAACTGACTCTCAAATGAACCAGAGCTGCCATTCTTCACGTGGACAGTGGCCACCCTGGGGACAAAACAAAGTTTCAGTGTGAGTGAGACGTGGTGCTGAAGAAGGAGTGAGACAAAATCCCAGGAGAGGATGTACCTTTGGTCAAAGGCAGCCTGGTTCACCAGGTAGTTGGCATTGTATGAGCAGGTGAATGAGTAATTCACTGGCTGGCTCTTCACAATTATTGAGGTGTCATTGGAGACGATGGAGTTGTAGAAGTGATAAACAGGGTTCTTGAACTGTGGTTGGCAGGATAGAGAAATGTAGGCAGCACTGAGTCTTTGAGGCATCAGGAACAGTTTCGTACTACAAAACATGAAGGCCCTATCTGGTAACAAAATGTCATCCCCAGGAAAACAGGGTTTTGTAGCTCTTTGTATGCTGCACTACCTATATATATGTATATATAATATATATACCTGTATTACACATTATATGTAATACAGGGGCAAATGGTTGACTAACAGACTAATAATACTAAGCCTGGAAGTATTTTGTCTGTAGATAAAAGCACAAGTGTTTGATTTTTTCCTTCTCCCCAATAATGGAGATTGCCTCCTCATTTCATCAGTACTTAAAGCCTACTCCTACCTGAAGCAAATGCATCTCTCTCAAGTGAGCCCAGCCAAATTCCAAGGCCAGCTCAGAAATGCTGACCTTGATAGTCTTACCTCTGACTGTGTCCCACAGTAGGATTTGTTTTTAGGTGACAGGTCTGGGATTGTGAATTGGTAGTACCCCGAATCATGGATCCCATTGTAGCAAATGCCTCCGAGTGCCAGCTGATTAACCTCCCATCCATAAGGACATTCTGGAATTCTGGTAATGATGGTTTTAGGATAGCAGTATACTAGAATTACATCTGAAAGGAAAACAATACCCCTAGAGTGATATGCAGTGGTGTTTTTCTTTCAAAGAGGTGGGTCTGCATACCTACGTTCAATTGGGATTAAATTTCTGTGAGTGGGGGTGTTTGCTGGAAAGTCCTCTAACATGAGCAGCTTTTGCTACAGAAAACTGACCTTTGGGTTGTCAATTCTGTTCTCTTTGGAAGAGTTTGGCCTTTGCCTTCTAATCAAAGTAGAACTTCATGTAACTTTTTTATTTTTCTGGAATAGCTGCTTGAGGAGCACAGGCACTGCTGAGAAACCTGAAGTGAAAAATGGTTGCACTTACGTGTGCAGGCTGCCCAGGGGGGTTGTGGAGTCTCCCTCTCTGGAGATATTCCAAACCCACCTGGATGTGTTCCTGTGTCATCTGCTCTAGGTGATCCTGCTCTGGCAGGGGGGTTGGAGTGGATGATCTTTCGAGGTCCCTTTCAGCCCCTAAAATTCCGTGATTCTGTGAAATGTCAGATTAATTTAACTAATCTGCGGAGCTGGCTTCTGCTACGCTACCAAGTCTGTAAAAACAACATTGAAGTTGTTTCTTATGCTTTAGTAGATCTGCACCTTTTTGCAGCCGTGGTAAGTCTAGGCCACAACAGCTATTCTGCCCTTTCTCTCCTTGCAGTGGCATTACAGTGCCAGCAAAACTGCATTTTCACATTCCCAAGGTAGAAGCTAAGATCTAGACATCAGCTGAGAAGCCTAGACCTTCTAATAACAATAGTAAAAGAACTATAGTGAAATCCTAGCCCTGCTGACAGCTATGGTTAACAGCTGTGCACTGTATTTCCAAACACGGTGACTGGTACTACAACCATGGATGTGTTCTTGTGCAATCTGATCTAGGTGAACCTGCTTTAGCAGAGGGGTTTGACCAGATGATCTCCAGAGGTCCCTTCCAACCCCTACCATTTTGTGATTCTGTGATCATGAATACTGAATGCCATAACTTACAGACTGTCTGCTTCATGATAGAGAATTGGACATTTATCAAAGAGAATCAGGCAGTACAGATTTGAATGTCTGATGGGAATTTAATGGGCAAATATTGACTATTGAAAATTGAGAAAGACTCCCAATCCAATTGCTACAGGCACTTTGTCTGGAATTATTCAATTGCTTCTTTTAAAGACCTTGACACTTTCATTTTTGTGATAAAAGCCTCATTTTGCAGCCTTTCCATTTCTTTTATGGAATACTCAGAGAAAGTCCGTAACAACTCATTCCTTTCTGGTAGCCACACCTTCAGCACATGCAGGCTGATTCTGTTTGTGTTGATGGTCAGAGTTGTAACTCTGGAGACTTCACAGCTGTGAAGATTCCTGCAGTTCAGAGAAACTGCTTGTGCAAATGAAAGTGCTTAAATAAATGGCTAGAGGGCTAAAAATTTAAGATACACCATTAAATTACTAACAGTGCTCTGACACCAGTCATGCACATACGAGGCACATCCTCTATACTGAGGTGACTTACAACATACTTCTAAAGTACATTTTTTTATTGTGTGGTTCTACATTACATACAGGTCTAGCACCAGATCATTTGAGGAAATGGTGGAAATCAGTGTACAGTTAGATATTTTTTTCTTGATTTTTCTTATTCAGTTTGGCACTGTGGTTCAGTTCAGTCCAGCACATTCATGTGCAGTTCAGACCAGTGCATTCATTTCCCACGAATCACCTGACTGCAGTCAGCAGAACTAAAGGCCAGCTTGGGCAGCAAAGATACGCTTCATCTAGTCTGTGCTATTGCAAATAATTTCTAATTGTTGTTGTCTTCTTTGTCATTTTATGCCTGAATTCTGCTTGAGCTTAAGTTTGTTGTGCAGCTAAGTATATGCCTTATTCTCTGTGGGGCTAGGACTTTAGTGGTGTGTATCTACTGTGCTAGATGAAAGCAGATCAGTAAAGGAAATGTAAGGATTAGCTTTCCAGAATCCACAGTTTCCCTTTCTGAAGAAAAAAAAACCTTTCCATTTTTAAATAGAACCCCCCACACACACTTTTTAGCAGCTGAATTACAAGAGAAGAGCATAGGTGAATTAAGTTATTTTACCTGCTTTATTTGGATTGCAAGGTCCTGCAAGGGCTTGAGCCAAGACAACCAGCAGATAAATAGTATGAGTCACCATTTCTTGCAATGATCTGAGGACAGAGGGAATAAAAGCTGAACCTGTCTTTAAAACTGGAAATAAAAGCAATGCATTGACTGCAGACCTGAAACCGCAGCTACTGTTAAATATGTTTTTTCTTATAGTAGGAAACAAATAACATGACTGATACTCTGTATCAGAACTTATCAGCATCTTCAGGATAAATAGTTCCAAGATTGTTATTTCTGGGTTTCTATTGTGGCAATTTTACTATTTCAGTTTAGTGGTGGCTTTCCATTATGCTAGTTTTCTTTTGTTCTTCTCAAGAGTCTACACCTGAAGTACGAGTATAATCAAATGAAACTTTGGGATCTGGAAAAAGAAGAAAGATGATGCAATAACATGTAGATTGTGCTTACAGATTTCATGCTGAAACTCTTCTCTGTGGTAATGGCTACCCTGATGTACATAACCTTAACTTCACATAACTCAGTTCTGGTAAATTAGGCATTATTCTCCTTCACTGCTAAATGTAGAGTTTTCAGGAAAACATACGTAGTAGCAATTTGCATTTCCATTTCAGGCCTCAAACTTGAAAGCTGTTTCCCACAGGGAGAAGCATGCACAGCCTGCGGGACTGAGGCTGGAGTTCTCATATTTTTGCTTGTAGACACTCTTCAGTGTTTGCCCTCACATAAACATCACTGACCAGACTGTCAGAAGTGACACACATCATTCAGGTAATGAAAAAAAACCCAAAGCTTCCAAATTAAGTATTTCCAACACAACAGTCAATTTCCACATTCTCACTCAGTCTCTATTTAAAAAATATGTTTATAAAAAGGCTGATACAGTACATTTCAGTGACATATTCTACTAATTATAATCATAGAATCATAGAATCAATAAGGTTGGAAATCATATGCATTCTACAAGAAGTTTAAGTATTGTACCTACATGGAAGGGAAGGGGCAAAGTATTTCAGATTTTCATTCCGGTCTTATTCCAATAGCTGCGCCGTCAGCTCTTCCCAAGATGTCCTCTTTCAAATGAACCCAGCTGGTGTTATCTCTGCTTTATATAAGCAATCTTGTAAAAGGAGACCATCTCTGGTTAAATCTCAACCTGCCAGTATTGTCCAGTGTGGGAGGGAAAAAAACTAAACAGGTTGTAGAGAAGCTGTTCTCCTCCCCTAGACAGGACGGTATTGCTGCTATTTGTTTTTTTCTGTGGTGGCTTTTTAACAGCTCTGGAAAGTGAACAGCAGCTTGCTGAAGGTATGTGACTAGCAAAAAAAATTGTTTGCTTTACAAGTTACTGAGGAAAATGTAGATTTTCCTGCAGAGGTGAAACCACAGCTGGATTCTAGAATTCAGTGAACATGTATGCATAGGGGTGAGATGCCTCTCTTGAATGGCTTGTTGATAATACTAACCTGTTGTGCCATGCAAATGGTTAAAAGCAATTTCAACAGATTACATACCACCTTTGAGGTTGGCTACTTATTTTTTTTCTAAAGGTTCACAGGCATGTAATTGGAGTATGGGTAGGATCTTTCATAAACCTAAGTATACTGTATGATTATAGTACCTAATACTACATGCATGCAAGACTAACACATTAAATATTAGACTAGAGAATGTGTAGAATTGAGTACTGCACAGAAAACTGAAACAGATTTGCTCTTCATATGACCATCAGTCATGTGGTTGCTGTATGACAGTCTTGGTCAGCTGGTAAGATTTTCTGGTGACCTGTTTCCTCCCATTTGTGTCAGCTTTTAGTGACAGACTCACAAAAAGGACTCAAGTCCCTAGTGCCATTTTACCTGCCTGCATTAAAACGGTGGGCTGTAAACAGGCTGTAAACAGACTGTAAACAGTGATGTTGAGCTACTTATGCTCTGCTATCTGTCTTGAGTCACAAAACAGAGAGGATCTCAAAGTTTTCAGCTCTTGTCTGGGTGAGCTTTGTGGATTCACCTTCAGGAGAGCATTCACTGCACAGAGTGTCTCAAGCCAGCTAGCATTAGCAAAGCATGGCAATGACTACACCAGGCATTGTATGGGATACTGTCCCTAACCCAGTGTTGATGGCATGGAGGTGAGTGATAGGAAAATATGTATAAGTAATTAGGGTGACTCTTTCTTCTTGCAAACTGATCCAGAACCCTAAAGAAGGTTAAAACCCCTCTACATGTCTGTGTTTAGTTTCAGATCAAAAAAATCAGACTAGACCTGAAGCTTCATAAGGATTGCGATGCAGAGCATGTAAGAGGCTGTTCCCACTGTTCTTGTCAGCCAAGTCCTGCTAGCCCTCACATTCTGATTTAAATGAAATTATTTAAAGTTGAAAAAAATCTTTCAGTCAGGCTTTGTTGTTGTTGTTTTAACTGAATTAAAGAATAATCCACTGAACAAGAATCAAAGCTTATAAATTATTTGGTGTGACCTGAATAGGATTATCCTCATTAGAAATCCTAAAACAAGGAAGAATTGGCACAAGTGTCTGTTTCACAGCCTCACCCCAAGTCCTGCAGGCATTGAGGCCCATATTTTATTTCCTAAGTCCAGCTCTGAATATACACTGTATAAAAATTTGCTTATGTTTTTCTTGCCATGCATGTGAGTGCCCTTTTGGTCTGCAGCCAGAAACCAGGACTCCTGGTGAGACATTATGACCCACCCTGTTATCAAGTATATATAGCCCAGAAACAAGAGAAGGTTTACAGAAGAAAGCTTGTGACCTGGAGCATGAGAAAGGCCTCATGACATTGTACAAACTGATTCTTCAAGCCCAAGGGATCAGATTCAGCCCTGGAGGTGGCCTTGGTCTCTCAGGTCTGCCCACACAGGGCTGATTTGGAGCATAAAATATTTGGCTAACCTTGATTAGGGATAGTGTGAGTGCCTTGCTAGAAATGATCTTAGTGGCCAACCTCGCTGTAAGATTAACAAAGCACTTGAAGCACAGATTAGCTTTGTCCTGATGATTTTGGGCAAATACTGTAATTAAATTATCACTGATGTAATTGCTACAGGTTTCAGTGGAATTCCTCCAAGATGGATCTAGTCCCATAATTTTTGAAAGAAAATAAATCCTTTGCTATCTTCTCCCAGAAAAGTAATCTCTATGTGCATAATAGTCCTTTTAGGTGAAAGATAGAAAACAGGTGAAATCCATGAAACAAATTTGTCACAAGTGCCAGTTGGTGTATAGTAGTTTGCATTTGCATAAGAAACAAGCACAAAATGTACCTAAACCAACCAGCATTTGATATGTGCTCTGATCAAAGGTGAAGGCTTGGAGAAGGGTTAGGTTTCTCTAAGTAATTGCACACACAGAAAAAGGAAATCCATTAAATTGCAAAGCAGACCATTGAGTATTGTTGCATTTCCCTGATTCTTTCCAGCCCCACTGAATAATCTCAGCAATCTAAGTATCTGTAAAGATTTCAACAAAGAGCAAATGAAGGCCTTATTGTGAATTTTACCTAAGAGGGCAGCTTGTCTCTCTGGCTTTGTTCCCTCACATTGCGGTGGAAAGCTGTGCAGGTATCTACTGTCTGGTTCTTACATGAAGAAGAGAAAGTTCTCCCATTTGACTCTGCAAGGGATATTGTGACAATCCAGTTTTCATTGTTTTGGATAAAAACAATGAACCTGAAAAGCCTCTTAGCTGTATGGAAGGACTTTGCTGGGTAATGAGAATTAATGATTCCAGGAGGGGTGAGATCTGGTGATAGTCCTCTAGAGGCTGCAATGTATGGATGACGGTGTTTCCAGCCATATGCCAAACCCTAACATATTCAGTTTTGTCCGAGATAAGGACTGTATTTATCCTACGGGCTTGGAGGCTTCCATGCTGGATCTGGAAGCATGGTAACTGCATTTATATTCAGCTTCATCTGAGTTGGTGGCTGCTGTTGGAAATGCAGCACTATGTTGGTAAAGTCAAACTTGTCCTGGATCCTAAGTCTACAGTGAGCTATGTTGTGCAGACTTATTGCCTCAAGTCATGAATACCTTATGGATTTCAGCAATATTTTGCTTTTTATGGAATAAATATCTTTCTGATAGTTAGGTACTCAAGGCATGTGGTTGGTCACTCACTTCAGCACCACTGAGTCACCATCCCTAGAAGTATTTAAAAGATCTGTAGCTGTGGCACTTAGGAACATGGCTTAGTGGTGACTTGGCAGACTTAGGTTGATGGCTGGACTTGATCTTAAAGTTCTTTTCCAGCCTAAATGGTTTTCTGATTCTATCCTATTCTTATAAGCAGGGGGTAGAACCATGCAGGTGGGTTACAGAGCATCTGGGACCCACAGACACCCTGCACCCTAAGTCCTCAGGTGGCTGACATTCTCCCATAACTGCATAAAATAAATCAGAAGCAGGAGAAATCAAAGGAAATCAGGCTTGTGGAAGAGTGAGTCACATAAAAATCAGAAATGGAAGTTTGGTCCACTGGAGGAGATGGTCTACTGCTCTAAACTTCCTTATGCATCACCTGTCTAACTATGCAACACTGAATCATAACTTCCCAGCAATTACCTGCAGCCATACACTTGGCGAGACAGTTCTGCTCTTGTTACATGCACTCCCTGGGGTGTGGGTCAGTGCAGACTCTCAGCTGAGGAAGCATCCTCTTGACATTTCTGCTGTCCAAGACGTTCACAGAGATATTTACAAGGGCACATCTTGACGAGCACAGAATTGTGGATGAAATAAATAATCATATTTTGTGTTCTTTCAAGTGCTTGATCCTGTTGCTATTTACCTTTGCCAGCATATTCAGAATAATATTCTGCAGAAGCTTCTCCTGCAGACTCCAGCCTGGAGTTCACTACTGTGTTGGTACAAAACATCTGTTTCCAGCTGAGTTTCCTTGAAGCCTTTGTGTGGGTAAGTGCTTGCTTTGGTGTATTGTATTTAATTTTTTTTTAACGGGCTGTCTTGGGTCTAGCTAGCTATGCAGGATAAGGTATTTGGGCTTGGTTTAATAAAGGCATGAAACATGTAAAACAGGTCAGGTGAGACTGAAACTGATGACTTACACTGATCACGTAAGACTGCAGGTGTCCTTGGGCTGCCGTCGTTGGGAGATGCCTAAACTTGCTAGGCACCTGATTCATGTGCCTAAGTGAGGCATGTGTTAACTTAACAGGTGGTGTAAGTTGGCCAAGATATGCATAGCTATGACACATGACGTGAACGAGACTTATGCTCGTTTGAAGTGGGACCTGGAGACCAGGCAGGATACCCAAGGACATCTGAAATGGCACTGGGTGTCTGTGTATGGGCATCAGAATTGAGACCAACCGGGAACACTGCATTTTTTTGTTTGCCTTGGAAGTCTAAGCACCCCTGCGTGCTCTGCAAGACATGTGGCTGAGCCCACTCCAGCTGCCACGGTGCCCTCAAATTATTCATTGAGTGCCCAAAGCTAGCTTCTAGATAGAAATTAGAGCACTTTTTGGGAGAGAGGGGTTTGGAACACAAGCCCTGTGAAGAGAGGCTGAGGGAGCTGGGGTTGCTTAGCCTGGAGAAGAGGAGACTGAGGGATGACCTTATTGCTCTCTAGAATTCACTGAAGGGAGGTTGTAGCCAGGAGGGAGTTGGTCTCTTCTCCCAGGCATCCAGCACCAGAACAAGAGGACACAGTCTCAAGCTGCACCAGGGCAGGTTTAGACTGGATGTTAGGAAGAAGTTCTATACAGAGAGAGAGATTGCCCATTGGAATGGGCTGCCTGGGGAGGTGGTGGAGTCACCATCATTGGAGGTGTTCAGGAGGAGACTTGATGGGGTGCTTGGTGCCATGGTTTAGTTGGTTAGGTGGGTTGGATTGGTTGATAGGTTGGAGGCGATGATCTTGAAGGTCTCTTCCAACCTGGTGTATTGTATTATTGTATTGTATTGTATAATAGTGTATGAATTCTGCAGGTGAGAAGTTTGTCTGTAGTCCTGAGCAAGAGCTCTGACCACCAGGCCTGTCTCCTCCAGCTGTTCCTTGCCTGTGGCTGCTGGGTTCAGCTGTAATCAGCACTGCTGTCCCACTCAGTATGTGCCATAGCAGAACTGCAGGCATTTTCTGGTGAGAATTCATGGATTAAATGTTTGGTAGAAGAATAATGTTGCTGGGAAACAGCATTGTGGAATCACCTGCAAGTGACCTAAATGAGGTTCTTAAGTGCTTTTTTGGATCTCAACCACGCCATCCTGTATAACACCTTTTAAGCCTTTTAGTTCTTGTTATCTCAACAACAGGTCTTGATCTCTTGGCAGTGTCAAGCAGGGCATGGAGGGGCAGGAAAGTTTCAGAGAAAGGTGAGAAAGAAGGTAGAATGGACTCTTTGTGTCATTTAGTTTAATCTTTTATCGGTTGGCTGCCGGTTCTGACGCAATAACCATCGCTCTTCTTGCTCCAGTAATGCTCAGTTTTCTGAGCCTTGTCCCACAAGTGCTGGAATATGGTATTTCTCAGCTTGGGCTGGGGTATGTCACAACAAATGTGAAAGAGACTGTAGCAGCCGCCTGATTTCTGGCCATATATAATTCTGGTCACCCAGCCTACGTGCTTTGCTATGGAAAAGCTGACAAAAAAGGACTGCAGTGCAATGAGGCATCAAAAACATATTAAAGACAAATTTCTCCTTTGGTGCCCCTCAGTGGCAGTTGCATTGAGAGCTGAGGAACTGTCCCTAAATGTATGCTGCTTGTGTGAAAAATATGGCTAAGTAAGAGGAAAACAAAGTAAAACAAACTGCAGAGGCAAAGTGCTACATTCCAGAAGCAGGAGAAATGCAGAATTGCAGTAAAGGACTTGATTGCCACCTAGTCTGAAAGAGCCACCATCCATCCACATTCCCAAGCCTAGAAAAATTTCCTCAGATTTGCAATCTGTGTTGCCCTTGGAGCCTGGAGTACTCCTGATCCCTTCGTAACATCTCTGCCCTTAACTGAGCTGCAGAGCCTGTCTCCAGCTTCCAGTAGTCTGAACCAGCTGACTTACAAACCTGCTCTGTGGAATCCAGATAGGACTGCACACATGAAGGGCTGGTAAAGATCAGATTCTAGAAATACCATAATTCCTATCCTCTGAAAAGTTAACCACCATTCATTTTCCTTATGAAATAATCCTACAGTATCTGTAGTGCTGCCCTGTCAAATCAAACACAAATCTCTGCGCTTCTATCAGTAGCAGCTCCTGATTAATATCAGAGTTCTAGTTTTCCAAGCTACATAATCCTGCTAGTTCCTTCTTAGTCCTATTTTTCTTAGCACACTGTATCCTTTATACTGGTGTTGTTCCCATTTTAAAAACGTTGTGATTTTTCAGCAGTCTGATAGCATCCTGCTTGGAGACAGTCTCTCTTGCTCTGAAAGGGATCTTTTTCTTACAGAGAATTACATGGCTTTGAGAGTTACATATATCAAAGTTAACTGTATTAATTAGCTTGTGCTAGGCTTGTAAAGTGAACATAATAAAACTTATCATGATCTTAGTATCGTTATCTCTGTTTTGCAGATGATGGAACTGAGCCACAGGAAGGCAAAACTCAGTGTAGGGCTCTTGAGCTGGCCGTACTGCACTTGTTTTCACTGTGTCATTGAATCCATAAAGCAGCTTGGAGGAGAAGCTATCCAAGCAAACTTTGGATGGGTATGTCCTGTGAATAAGTAAAGCTTTCTGGGAAGCTGCAGGATGATTGTCTGGACTGCCAGGCCATGTCTTATGGAACAGAGGACTCACACTTATCTCAGTGGCTATTTTACCACCTGAATTACCTCTGTTTATCAGTTTACTAGTCACACTAGTGAAGCCACTAATAAGCCTAATGGCTTATTAATGATGACCTGATGACTCATGATTCACCACCAGTTGAGTGCCTCACAGGATTTTCCTCTTCTGATGCCAAAAAGCTTTTCTTACCACTTTGACAAGACATAGCTTTAAGTGTATCCAACTTAGATATTCGTCTATTTGTTGCTTTACCACTGAACCAATAGCAAATGCTGTTAGAAGATAGCAAGCACCACTGAAGCCCCAAATGGAAGAGATGGCTGTGTTACTGACCATGCACAGCACTTCAGAGATTTTCACAGGATTCCTCTGACAGACATATGTGAGAAAGTTGACACCTTTGCTTTTTCTTCTGTGGTCATTGCACCTATTCACTGAAAATCAATTTGGCCATCTTGTCTGATGATTGTAAGTACTATTTGCTACCTTTTAAAATGACAACTTCTGTCTTCTGGTGTGGCTCACAGCATTGGAATTGGATGAAGTATGCAGAAAGTGATCATTTCAATCTAAGGTAGCTGAACAGAGTATTTGGTCATCTGCAAAATGTTTGCAATTATAATATACCAACAGCACTCACATAATGTTTCCCACAATCTATTCCAGAAAGTAGGACACAGCAGTTCTGTGAAAATCCCATAGGACTACAATAATTTGAATACTTTCCAAGGAATACATAGAGTTGTTCTCCTCAGAAACCCACTGTTAGTATTCCATTATTTGGGACAGACTGCGCTGAAGACTCCACATTGATTGTGCTATTAATAACACAGGAGGCTCTGCTGCTGTTTGTTTATTCTGAGATTAGTTAAAATTAGCAGTTGACCCTGTGTTCCTGAATTAAAAGCACAAATAGGTTACTGATTCTGATGATTTTTCTGGAAATACAGTTTCTAAAGCCAAAGCTCAGAAGGTATTGTCCTTGAGCTGCAAGTCAGTTCTTGAATAAATTTGAAATGAAAGGTGACTGGGCCAGGTGACATATGAGCAATAACCCCTGTGCAATTTTCAAGGTAACTCCTTAACATGCTCTCTACATTTAGGCCGTATCTGTGGTTTTTGCTCTATCACCTGATGACCCCTCCCCAGCAGAGAAGGGAAATTAGGAAAGGGAGACTCACAGGTTGAAACAAAACCAGATTTAACTAAGTAGCCAACCTGGTATACCAGTCTCCATACAAAATTATACTTATCCCAGCACAATATACAGGAAGGCAGCCATCAAATGCAAGAGAAGGAAAAGGAGTAAGGAGCAGAAAAGCAGGAGGCAAACTTCCCCCTTTATACTGAGTGCGAGGCTCACGGTCTGGGATATACCTGTGAGCCAACTCAAGTCATCTGTCCTGAATGGCTCAGAGCTGCTGATGGCCTGCAGCCCCATGGTTGGTCTGTGATTCTGCCCCAGCAAAACCAGGACATTTTGGACATCTACAGATAAGATTTTGAAAGATCAAGATGGTGTTAAAGCCTTATTTAAAATGCATGAAAACAGCTGGATAAATCCAATCAGCGAACAGACTATTGGCTGCTTGCCTGTGCCAAAAGCACATAAAGTCGAAGAGTTATTCACAGGATGTCAGGGCTTGGAAGGGACCCAAAGAGATCATCAAGTCCAACCCCCCTGCCAGAGCAGGACCATACAATCTAGGTCAGGTCACAGAGGAGTGCATTCAGACAGGCCTTGAAAGTCTCCAGAGAAGAAGACTCCACAACCTCTGTGGGGAGCCTGTTCCAGTGGTCTGTGACTTACAGTGATGAAGTTCCCCCTTGTGTTGAGGCAGAACCTCCTGTGCTGCAGCTGTCCTCATAGGAAAGGTGCTCCAGCCCTCTGCTCATCCTCGTGGCCCTCCTCTAGACACCTTCCAGCACGTCCACATCCCTCTTGTAATAGGGGCTCCAGAACTGGAGGCAGTACTCCAAGTGGGGTCTCACCAGGGCTGAGCAGAGGGGGAGAATCACCTCCCTTGACCTGCTGGCCACACTTCTCTTGCTGCAGCCCAGGAGCTGATTTGCTTTCCGGGCTGCAAGTGCACATTGAGAGCTCCTGTTGAGCTTCTCATCCACCAGCACCCCCAAGTCTCTCTCCTCAGGGCTGCTCTCCAGCCAGTCCCTGCCCAGCCTGGATTTGTGCCTGGGGTTGCCTCGACCCAGCTGCAGGACCCTGCCCTTGGTCTTGTTGAAGCTCATGAGGTTGGCTTGTGCCCACCTCTCCAGCCTGTCCAGGTCCCTCTGGATGGCATCCCTTCCCTCCAGCTGTCTGCTGCACCACACAGCTTGGTGTCATCAGCAAACTTGCTGAGGGTGCACTCGATGCCACTGTCCATGGCACCCACAAAGATGTTGAACAAGCCTGGTGCCAGGACTGATCCCTGAGGGACTCTGCTTGTCACTGGCTTTTTTATTTCCCAGGCTTTTCCTTAGTATCGGGTCCTTTTCCTCATAGATCTCCAAAGCAAAATATGCACAAATCAACAGTCAGTTTGGGAAAATGGTAGCTGATTTTTTTTTAGTATGCTGATACATCTGTCTGGAATAAATAAACTTTGGGGTAAATAAAAGGTTGAAAAAAAAAAAGTAGTTGAAATGCCTGCACCCTGCATATAATTCAGGGTGGGGAGTGGGTGGTATTATTTTGGCATAAGTCAAGTCAGTGAATATCAAGGCATATAAGATATGGCAAAGATGGTATTTTCTGTGTTTGTAATACCTTTCACTCCAGACTCTGAGGCCTTTATAAAGCTTTTAACTCCAGACACCGACTGGCCAGGAGATGGTGTTAGTGGTGTACTACAAACAGGCAGCACATGACACAGAAAAGCAGTGGCTCACTCATATGAAATTTGGTGAAGAAACCTCACACTCCTCCGAGTGCTGCCTTGTCTCTTGGACCTTTCATTGGCCTGTTCTGATCATTTGCATTAGCCATAATTACTATTTAGTGTGCCTGTTTCAATATGGTGAGCAAGCAATCATAGGAAAGCAAACATAACTGCCTTTAATCTTTGGAGATATATTCATTAACTAGTAATGTAGATAATTTATTATGAGGTAATTCAAAATAGAATAGGTCAAAGCCCACAGTGCTCAGGAAGAGCAGATGTGAGTGAAATAAATTCAGTCATGCAGGCATGATTGAGTTCTCTTCCAAGCCTTAATCTTGTGGCCAGGAACTACTAGTTTGGAAAGATGTTCCTTTTCAGGACAACAAATGCCACATCTTCCCATTCTCCTTCAACTCCTGTCAGAAGCCAGCTGAGCTGAGATCCCTTGTGGCAGAGTGACCTCAAACCTTTCAGTCCCCTTTCTTTCAGCATGGTAAATCTCTGCGCCAGCTAATTTCTCCATTTTCTAGCCTTCATTTTCCTCCTGTAGTTGCAACCCTTAGTCTGTCCAATCTGTCAGCAAAATCGCATTCTCTGCAGTTGTTACTATGTAATGCCACCTTCTGGTGTTGCAAGCTGCCTTCTCATCTTCACACCTCCTTTAATGTTTCCTCTCCCACCACCCTTCTGTTCTGTTACCACTTCCACTGAGCTCAGCAAACACTGACGTTCCTACAGTCTCTTTCACTTCATGACTTTGTATATGCTGCTGGAATATGCTTGTGCATGAGGTGTTGTTGGTAAATATTTCCTTTCAACACTCCCTCACTTTGTGCAGGGTTTCAGTGGTGGTTTCCTGATCACTCTTCTGCCTCTGTCCTCTCACCAGACTAAGCCATCAGCCAGGAAAGGCTCTGCAAGCAGGAGACAGTAGTTGATGTTGGGCAGTCAGTGGTGGTCAGCTAACATGGGTCCTTGGCATCAGGCTGTTGCTGTGACCCCGGGTTATGTGTGCAGGCTTTTGCACTTTAACAGCTATTTCAATCACTACCACCCAAAGAGAAAGAAATGCTTCCTGTGTTACTGCACTATTATAGCCAGCCTGGACACTTTACTCTTGGTCTAACTGTGCTCTCTTGAAATACAGAGAAGCTTTGCTGCTCAGAGGCCCCAGAAGCTCAAAGGAGAAAAAGGGAAACTGTACCTTGATATTTAATTGCTCTGCCTTCTTTGGGGATGTTTCCACGGCTCAGTGTGCAAGGGGACCTGCCCCAGCCTTCCCTGATGCATGGATTGGCCTTGCCGCTCACTTTGCACAGATCACACAAGAAGGAGCATTTTCTCTTGTCCTGTCCATGCCAAAGCTGGGGGCATCCTGACTAGTGGACAATATAAGTCTTGTGCATTGACATTCCCTGATATTTGTATCTAAATGCTGCATATACCTGTGTTATCTACAATAGTTATCTTTTAGATTTAATGTTCTGGACAAAGTGCCCTAGGTGGCCCGGGAAAAGAGCCATCAGGATTAAAGGCCACAGAGATCAATGATGCTGATGATTTATGTATGTGGCTGACTATTATAATGCTAATAGCTTGTTCTGCTTGGCCAGTGTGTGTTAATTTTTACTTTTGTTTTGTTTTTAAATGACATAGCTATTTTATTCAAATCTTCCTGTTTATAGAATCACAGAATTGTTAGGGTTGGAAGGGACCTCAAGGGTCATCTAGTTCCAATCCTCCTGCCATGGCCAGGGACACCTCACACTAGATCAGGTTGTTCAGAGCCACATCCAGCCTGGCCTTAAAAACCTCCAGCGATGGGGTTTCCACCATCTCCCTGAACAACCTGTTCCAGTGTCTCACCACCCTCATGGGGAAGAACTTCTTCCTAACATCCAATCTGAATCTACCCATTTGTATTTTTTTCCATTCCCCCTAGTCCTATCACCACCTGACACCCTAAAAAGTCCCTCCCCAGCTTTCTTGTAGGCCTCCTTAAAATACTGGAAGGCCACAATAAGGTCTCCTTGGAGCCTTCCCTTCTCCAGACTGAACAGCCCCAACTCCCTCAGTCTGTCCTCATAGGAGAGGCTGGGCACCTAAATACATCTAAAAAAAAATCAATTAAAGTGATTCAGATGGCTAATTCATAATTTCAAAAGAAGTTATTTAGGAGCCTAAACCCAGTGGTATTCAGGATTGCACAACTGATGGTCATCTTTCCACTGTTACTCCACACTGGAAACTTCTCCATCTATGTTTGCCAAATAAACCTATTGCACTTTGAGTTTCGCACAGAAGAGCTTTTTAAAAACTAACTCTATCTTTGGCAAGTTACCTTTTCCAGTGAAGCTGCCTGCAGTGAGGCTGCTTTACAATAAGGTTGTTGAGCCCATCACACATACCCAGCACTGGTTAGGCCACACCTTCAGTACTGTGTCCAGTTCTGGGCCCCTCAATTTAAGAAGGACATTGAGACTCTTGAACATGTCCAGAGAAGAGCAACGAGGCTGGTGAGAGGCATTGAGCACAAGCCCTACGAGGAGAGGCTGAGGGAGCTGGGGTTGCTTAGCCTGGAGAAGAGGAGGCTCAGAGGAGACCTTCTTGCTGTCTACAACTCCCTGAAGGGAGGTTGTAGCCAGGTGGGGGTTGGTGTCTTCTCCCAGGCAACCAGCACCAGAACAAGAGGACACAGTCTCAAACTGCACCAGGGGAAGTTTAGGCTCGAGGTGAGGAGAAAGTTCTTCCCAGAGAGAGTTGTTGGCCATTGGAATGTGCTGCCCAGGGAGGTGGTGGAGTCACTGTCCCTAGAGGTGTCCAAAAAGGGATGCCACTTGATGCCATGGTATAGGAGTCGTCATGAAGTGTTGCGTGACAGGTTGGACTTGATGATCTTTGAGGTCTTTTCCAACCTTACTGATTCTTTGATTCTGTGATTCTATGATTCAGATTGGTCTTCACCCTCCAGTAGAGGGAACCTCTACCATTTCTAAGGGCAATTTTTCATTGCTCTCTACAACTCCCTGAAAGGTGGTTGTAGCCAGGAAGGGGTTGGCCTCTTCTCCCTAGCAACCAGCACCAGAACAAGGGGACACGGTCTCAAGCTGCAACAGGGGAAGTTTAGGCTCGAGGTGAGGAGAAAGTTCTTCACCGAGTGATTCGTCGTCGGAATGTGCTGCCCGGGGAGGTGGTGGAGTCGCCGTCCCTGGAGGCGTTCAAGAGGGGACTGGATGTGGCACTTGGTGCCATGGTCTAGTCGTGAGGTTTGTGGTTACAGGTTGGACTCGATGATCTTTGAGGTCTCTTCCAACCTTGGTAATACTGTGATACTGTGATACTGTAATACTGCCAGAGAAGGCCAGCCAGAAAAGCAGTGTTCACTCTGAAGATGATCTGCTGCCCCTAAGTTGTAATAAAGAGAACTGCTAACTAGATAATGCTCCATTCCCTCAGGACAGTATACCTATAGGATGTATCAATATTTCCTTAGAGTTCACTATTTCAACTTCTCACCCAAGTTCTTCAAAGAAAGAAATGGGGAATGTTGCAGTGTTCTTTGGGATGCAAATTCTGAAATCTGATCAGTTATGCTTACAGAGATGGAAGCACTTCTTGTTTAGGCAAATGTTATGTCCCCTTTTCTGAGAAATGCCAGGTCTTTTCACCCAAGAATTAGACAGACTGCGATCTTTGCTTAGAAAGGGAAACATTTACTTAGGAGGGAAACATCCACCTATTTGTGTTTCTTTTTAAAGACTGGTTCTCAAGAAAGATAAATGGCCTGAGTGTATGAGTGAAACTCTGTTTGAATACAAAGGACAGTGGTGGAAGCCCCATCCATGGGAAGTTTTTAAGGCCAGGCTGGATGTGGCTCTGGGCAACCCGATCTAGTGGAAAGTGTCCCTGTCCGTGGCAGGAGTTTGGAAGTAAATGACCCTTGAGGTCCTTTCCAACCCTGACAATTCTGTGATTCTGTAATATAGAATTGGAAATCTATGCATGATAGTGTGAGAAAGCAGGAAACAGACAAGTGTGGTTTGGGCACACACATATATGGAACCCTAAGGAGAGCAGCAATAGAATTCAGGAAATATTTAAACAGTGGTTGGAGCATAGCTGCAGCTCAAGTTTGGTAAATAAGTGACTACTCAAGGTAACAATGCCAGAACAGGAACGGTTTTAATAAGCTACTGATTCTTATTTTAAACGGGCCTTGTGGCCTCATGCCTCCCTTGGACATAATATGAAGGAATTCCTTGGATGTCATGGGATCGGATTTTGTTAAAATATTTTATTATTTTCACCAGGCTGTCTTTGAGCTGAGAAACCTGTTGATTACAGTTTCATTTAATTGCTCCAGCTTGGATAACCTTAGGAGATTGCTATCCCCACTCCTGCTGGGATTTCTGTTGTTGCAGTGATGATGTTTTTCAAACATTGTTTTGCAAAAAATTTCTAGGGTTATCATTAATATATAATTATGCTAATGAATTATGATGGCTTCAGTTTGCCTTCCTGTAATGCCAGTGGAGGATCGGTGTGCATACCCACAATGAGATAAGAGTCTTTAAGTGCATTTACAGTAATTATATTAATTAGCGAGATATTAGAGTAGTATTGCTACTGTATAGCCCTTGGACTGACAAGTTGAATAGAATAGAATAGAATAGAATAGAATAGAATAGAATAGAATAGAATAGAATAGAATAGAATAGAATAGAATAATAAGAATAGAATAGACCAGGTTGGAAGAGACCTTCAAGATCATCACGTCCAACCTATCAACCAATCCAACTCACCTAACCAACTAAACCATGGCACCAAGCACCCCATCAAGTCTCCTCCTGAACACCTCCAATGATGATAGTCCATGTGCAAGGACAATACTTCCCCTCATTTTGGAGAATAAGGAATATCACAGTTGATGGGAAGAGGATGGCTTTAGCTGGACTCTGAGTGCGCCTGTGTTTGAGCACCAGTGCAACCCATGTCCAGTCATCCAAAGAGATTAATTTCAGGGTATGGCAGCCGTGCTGAATGTGGAATGTATCTGTGAGAAGTTGGAAGAAATTCAGGAAATAAAAACCATTTGGCATAAGCTGATCACATGCATTAAACTGTGTAACAGCCTGCATGAGACTCTGCTTGGGCTTTGCAATCACAACTTTTGTCATTTTGCTTCCTGCACTTTATCTTTCAGTTCCCATACTTAGTGAACTCAGCATTGCTAACCATATCCATTTAGACAGAAATGAAAGGAAGAGGTTTTTCTATCATATCCATAAGTTCTTTTGTCATCATTAGGGAGCTTGTGGGTACATATCTACAAGCAAAACATACTATAATTTTGGAAGATGGAACGAGTCAATTTTTCATTCATTTCCTTCTCACTGTGTTAAAAAGACTGCAGGTCTGGCATCAGTTTTAGAGTTGGCTGAATGGCCCTGGTGACACTTCAATCACAGTTAAAAAAGATTATGCTGTACAAAGGGCAAAGGAAGGGAAACTACAGACCCTGGTTTGGGGAGGGATTTAAGAGTGATGTACATACACACGAAGGATTAGGGTGTCAAATCAAGCTGGCGAATTCGGGAGTGGTCTGTTAAGCTCTGCTGCAGAACAGAATTTAACAGTTGTGCGCAGATCCTGACAGCTCAAAAATTCCATTTTAAAAATAGGGTTTCATTTAACCACGGTGGAAGGTTCCAAGAGGCAGAGGTGAAGGAGAAAGGAGCAGGGTGATCAGCCAAAGCACTAATTAAGGGCAAGGTCTCCTGGGGAAGTTAATGAGTTTCTAAATAGCCAAATAGCAGCTGATAGGGAGTGGAAGAACAGTCAGCCTCTGCATCCTGCTTTTATTTCTGCCCTAAAGTGAGAGATACTTTTAGGAGGTCTAGACAAAGTTTTGTGGCCAAAAGTCTCCTACTAGGGAATAGCTGCATCTGATGTGAAAAGTTTTTCTTTTACACAATGCAAGGGAAAATTTAAACCTATTTGTAGTCTCTTGAGATTGGCAATAATGTACATGAGTATCTCCTGAGCCTTGTTGCAGTGCTTAGGACAGGACATTTTAACTAATTTTATCTGTTGTGGTCTCTCTGTCCCTGCCTTTGGTTATGCTTCTGAAAGTGTCTGGCATGACTGCTCTTGTTTGCACTTCTCCCCCATCTTTGCACACCAGATAGTTTTTGCCATTTCCTGACTTTGCTGGATAAACATTGCACTAACACAGCTTTTGCATACCATTTGGTTTTGAAAAACTTTGAAAGGCAACCAAAATACAAGCAGGTAAGTGAATGAGAGAAAGGAATAAGAAGGGAGGCTATATTAGCACAGAGCAATGGGAGAAGATGCTGTTGACACAGACCAGAATATTATAATGCAATAATAATAATAATAATAATAATAATAATAATAATAATAATAATAATAATAATACAATAAACCAGGTTGGAAGAGACCTTCAAGATTATTGCATCCAACCCATCAACCAATCCAACCCACCCAAACAACTAGACCATGGCACCAAGCACCCCATCAAGTCTCCTCCTGAACACCTCCAATGAAGGTGACTCCACCACCCCACAAGCAGCCCATTCCAATGGGCAATCACTCTCTCTGTATAGAACTTCTTCCTAACATCCAGCCTAAACCTCCCCTGGCACAGCCTGAGACTGTGTCCTCTTGTTCTGGTGCTGGCTGCCTGGAAGAAGAGACCAACATCTTCCTGTCTACCCTTCAGGTAGTTGTAGAGAGCAATAAGGTCACCCCTGAGTCTCCTCTTCTCCAGGCTAAGCAACCCCAGCTCCCTCAGCCTCTCCTCATAGGGCTTGTGTTCCAAACCCCTCACCAACTTTGTTGCCCTTCTCTGGACACGTTCCAGCAAGCTCCTAAACTGAGGGGCCCAGAACTGGACACAGTGCTCGAGGTGTGGCCTAACCAGTGCAGTGTACAGGGGCAGAATGACCTCCCTGCCCCTGCTGGCCACACTGTTCCTGATGCAGGCCAGGATGCCATTTGCTTTCTTGGCCGCCTGGGCACACTGCAGGCTCATGTTCAGCCTACAATCAACCAGTACCCCCAGGGTGTGGGTTTTTCTTCAGTGAGGCTATGATGCTGTGTAACTGTATTATCCTCAGTCAGGATGGCATGCAAGTGTTCAGTTGTGGGTGTAAGTACCCCCATTAGCTAGACACCCACCTGCAGATACGTGAATCAACAGTGCAGAGAGAATGATGATTTGCTCACTCAGGTTCTCGGCTCTGGAAGGATCTGGTCTGTCTGAACTGTTTGCACAGTGGACCTGACTTCATCGGTTTTGCTCCCCATGAGACTCTGTGGTGTTCATGTCTAATAGATACCTAATTAAGCATGAGCTTAATAACATATTTTATCTGCTGTAAGAGCCCCTTTCATTTTCACTGCCTTACCACCTGGTGGATCTGCATCAGGAAAGACCAGTGCATTTTTTTCCAGTTTGACATTCCTGTCATTCCTGTGGTGGCTCATTTCTGAGTCAGAACTTTTCTAACCACTACAAAAGTAACATTAACCTAGCAACAAGCAATTAAAAACGCAGAATCTATTTGGCCCACACTATCAATTGAGTGTGATTCCAGGGCTGTAATTAACTATGCAATGTTTGGATGTGTGTTGTGTCCGCCAGCTGCCTCCCCTGTGTGGAATTTCTACTGCCTGTGCTGTTCTCACAAACCCAAACAGGAGTAAAAAGCAAGGCTCAGAACTGAGACTTTTCTTGGTGGAATGACACAGGGAGGCCAGGAATTCTCCTGTGATATAATGGCATGTCTTCTGCAGTTCTTGTTGAAACAAACCTGGTTGTAGCCAGGTGGGGGTTGGTCTCTTCTCCCAGGTAACCAGTGACAGAACAAGAGGACACAGTCTCAGGCTGTGCCAGGGGAGGTTCAGGCTGGATGTTAGGAAGAAGTTCTTCACAGAAAGAGAGATTGGCCATTGGAATGTGCTGTCCAGGGAGGTGGTGGAGTCACCATCACTGGAGGTGTTTAGGAAGAGACTGGGTGGGGCACATAGTGCCATGGTTTAGTTGATTAGATGGTGTTGGGTGATAGGTTAGACTCAATGATCACTGAGTTCTTTTCCAACCTGGTTAATTCTGTATTCTGTATCAACCCATGATAGTAGCTTAAGTTTTATGATCTTAACATTGAAGGCATTGATCATTTCCAAAATAAATTGCCTGCCACCTTGGTTTTGGAAAAAAATTATTCCCTTCCAGCTGTAAAGTAGGGAGTTATTAGTTCTCTTATAGAGAATTGCATCTTGCTTTTATGTCATAGCATTTTTTGGTCATAGATGTAATTGCCTACAGATACTGCATTATTTACATCATATTCATCATTCTGTTTTGGCTAATAATCTTTGGCTCAGGACCCGGGGGGGACACAGTCTCAAGCTGCACCAGGGGAAGTTGGCTCTGGCCAGCCTGTTCTAGTGCAGGGTGTCCCTGCCCATGGCACGGGGGTTGGAACTAGATGATCCTTGTGGTCCCTTCCAACCCTGACTGATACTATGATAGTAAGTTTAGGCTCGAGGTGAGGAAGAAGTTCTTCACCGAGAGAGTCATTCACCATTGGAATGTGCTGCCCAGGGAGGTGGTGGAGTCACCGTCCCTGGAGGTGTTCAAGAGGGGACTGGATGTGGCACTTGGTGCCATGGTCTAGTCATGAGGTCTGTGGTGACAGGTTGGACTCGATGATCTTCGAGGTCTCTTCCAACCTTAGTGATACTGTGATACCCACATTGGTGGACAATCTAGCTCACAGCCAACACCTATATAAACTGGCTATCTGAACAGGATATAGCCGACTTCATGGGCTTCATTTCATGAACTTTAATATTATTCCCTTTAAGCTGGCATATGAAAGGGAATTGCCAGAGAGTCATGTGCTATGCAGATTATTACTCTGCAGAAGCTGGTGCCAAGGAAACTGATTTATCCCCTGTTATTACTGTGTTATTCATTGCATTGTGCAAGAGATCAATTTCAAACATAAATACATTGAGTAGTCCATAGATAGGAATAAATCCTGTTACATTCAAGTACGTACTTGCTCCATGCCAGCCCTGGCACAGGGAATCAGAAGCCTCCTGTAGTTTCTTTGGATGCATTGCATTATTTATTTATTTATCTTCCATTTGGCTGCTTCAGTTTTGATGCTAACTTTGAAGAAATGACTTTTTGGACTTTGTTCTGAACCTCCCCATGCTCTCTGCAGGTCTGTTGTGTATTTCTGAGCTCTGGGTGTCTTTGAAAGTCATATGAAGCGTGGCAGGACATAATTTCCCCTCAATTTTCTCACCAGGATTCATCAGCTAAGGTATGTTTATTTTTTGTGTTGGTTGCATTTTGTTAGATGTGCATGACACAATCACTTACTCCGGTTGCTCGTAGATCCTTGTAGGCAGGCTGGAGGCACTCTGGTAACTTTGGTATAGTACAAAGCCCCTTTCCAGGCCTGTGTGTCAAGTTCAACAGGGATTTCTGCAGTGCCTCAAACCTCTCCTAAGGCTTGCTCTGTGATTTGCACAATGGTTTCTGTAAAGCAACTTCTGATCCAATTTGAGACTGCTCATAATCGAATCCCACTGCTGGTTTCTTCACTCCTCAGACAGTGCTGGTAGGCTCAGTCATTCAGAAGAAGATCCTGCTGTTTGTCTGGCAGAAAATTAGCCATCAAATCATACAGTCTTGCACTGATTGGATCTTTGGCTTTGTGTTAACTTGTGGACAGTGTGAACGACATAATTCCATACAACCTTTTTTTCCTACAGTCTCCATAGGCTTTTCTCATTTCCGTTGTCACTCTCAGGGCTGTATTTAAGCACTTCTATGGGGACAGAGAACAGTCCTTCAGCACAGACCAGCCACAGAGAGTGTCACTCTGTGCTTTTGGCTGCCCTTCAGCTTCTGCTTTGTGTTTTTAGCTTCCAGTCACTGCAGGGGAAGAATTTGTGGTGGATTAGTAATTCTGTCCAGTTCCTCTGGTCTGTAGTAAAAAGCAAATATTGAAAAATGACTCCTTAATTGTACTTCTTAACACATACATGCCAAGCCATCTTTGTTTAAGGGAATTTGTTTGAACTGGTATCCCAGCCTGAATATCTTTGTCACACAAGAGGTGCTTCAAATCACTAATGTCCTGCAATCTTAGCTAGTATTCGTTCCTGTTCAGTATCAGATCCTTTTGCTTGGTGTAGCTGAGCTTACCACACAACCTGCAAATTGTGCTGGTGAGCAGATTACCTACAATTAGCTGTACCACAGCTAGATCTTTGGACATCTTCAGTGGGAGGACTGAAGCAACACTACAGGGAAAATGGAAACCCATCTGCTTGAGTAGATTCGAGCTGGTTAAAGCCTTTGATGATCAGCCTAAAGTTTACAGTTTCACATTTCAAAGTCATAGAATCATAGAATGACCTGAGAAAGAAAGTCCAGGCTTTGACTTTCTTGAACTGTTCCAGCAGGTAACTACAAATATATCAGGGCTTCATGTCAGGCCTGTGCATCTAAATTAACCCTGCCCATCACCAGAAGTTAGTGTTTTGTCTATATTTGGACTAGTCACCTTAAACTGATGCTGTATTGAGTGTGGAGAAACAGGGTTCTTCAGAGCTTGTTATAAGCAATGCACCTGAATGTGGGAGGCATCTGCTTTGGGATCATATTAACTGTGCCCTAGAAGTGAGTGTTTCTTTCCAGAGTGGGATACAGATATAGATATCTAAGCTTAGCTGAATGAAAGTTGCCCAGCACATTTGCCCTTCAGTCCAGCTCAGCTCTCAATAATCTCTTAGTATTAGCAGGACTAAGCAGGACTTAGAACAATTTTTCTGAGTTGTAGGAGGCACAGAGGAAGCAGACAGAAAAGCAGGGTGTTTCAAATCATCTTGATCAGACCTTTAAGTCCACTCCTCTTTTGTGTTATTAATGCTTTTTTAAGAACATCCACTCCATGTTATCATTGCCTCCGAGTGTACTAGAGCAATGGTATCTTAATGAGGCCTACAAGAAAGCTGGGGAGGGACTTTTTAGGGTTTCAGGTAATGATAGGACTAGGGGCAATGGAACAAAAATACAAATGGGTAGATTCAGATTGGATGTTAGGAAGAAGTTCCTCCTCATGAGGGTGGTGAGACACTGGAACAGGTTGCCCAGGGAGGTGGTAGAAGCCTCATCGCTGGAGGTTTTTAAGGCCAGGCTGGATGTGGCTTTGAGCAGCCTGCTCTAATGTGAGGTGTCCCTGCCCATGGCAGGGGGCATTGGAACTAGATGATCCTTGAGGTCCCTTCCAGCCCTAATAATTCAATGATTCTAACATCTGCTACCTTGTAGAACTTGTAGGTCTAACACATGGCAAGGGTGATAAAATCACAGCTCTCCTTGGGTTAGAGCTAGGGTTACAATATTGTGGTGATGATATATGCAGTGTTGTCCCAAGTTAGATTAAGAACCCACAAGGGTTTTCTGTGTTGCAGTTGCAGACTTACCTACCTGATTAACACCAAATATATTTTCACTCATCTCAATACCTACTAGGCGTATCTTATCATATCAGCAACTGGATTTTCCTAGGTATTGGTATCTGATAATCTAATTTCTTGTAGGAATATATTTAAGAAGACTGAAAACTGAATCTTCTGACTTGGAGTATCTTTGTGCCCCTCCCCCATTGACAGAGCTGCATCAGGTTCACTTCTGTGACTTGAAAATCAAAATGTAACATATATATATAAATGAAGCAAGGAGACGTATCTGAGGATGAGAATAAAAGTCAAAAATATGGGAATAAAATGAGGAAGACTAACACATGTTACACATGTTTGAGAGTGTATACAGAACTCAAGAAGAGTAGACTGCATAATGAAAGTATAAAGGGAAGACACAGGCAAGTTAAAAGTTTACTACTTGACATGAAAAGAGATCAAACAGCAGATGGTAAGAAAGTGAAATTATTCAGGGGTTTAAATCCAGAGTTTAGTTGTGTCCAAGAAGTTAGCAAAAATAATTCTAACTATGCAGTGGGAGCTTCAGGTTCAGATAGAAACCAGAAAGAACAGGTTAAAGAATATTTTAAAGCATGCTTAAAGACACAGAATATGAAAAAAACAACTCAAAGGTATTTGAGGAACTAGCGAAACAGTCACTGAACTGTAGTTACTTGTGATAGTTGTGGAAAATGAAAAGACAACACATTCCAGTATTCTCAGCCTTATTCATTAGGAGATTTCCATCTTCACTGAACAGTGAACATCTTGCTTCCTCTTATTCATGCACAGATTTCATTTGTATTGCTTCTTATGTTTCCTGCACCTTGAGACCTATTCTTTCCAATATCCATGGGTTGAAATGGAAATTTTGAGGGCCTGTTACAATTAGAGATGATTTAAAAATGTGAGAGCTCCTCCTAGCCTTCATTCTGCTTTATTGTTGACTTGCTGGAATGTGTCCAGAGAAGGGCAACGAAGTTGGTGAGGGGTTTGGAACAGAAGCCCTATGAGGAGAGGCTGAGGGAGCTGGGGTTGCTTAGCCTGGAGAAGAGGAGACTCAGGGGTGACCTTATTGCTCTCTACAACTACCTGAAGGGAGGTTGTAGACAGGAAGATGTTGGTCTCTTCTCCCAGGCAGCCAGCACCAGAACAAGAGGACACAGTCTCAGGCTGTGCCAGGGGAGGTTTAGGCTGGATGTTAGGAAGAAGTTCTACACAGAGTGGTTGCCCATTGGAATGGTCTGCCCGGGGAGGTGGTGGAGTCACCATCATTGGAGGTGTTCAGGAGGAGACTTGATGGGGTGCTTGGTGCCATGGGTTAGTTGATTAGGTGGGTTGGATTGGTTGATATGTTGGACGTGATGATCTTGAAGGTCTCTTCCAACCTGGTCTATTCTATTCTATTCTATTCTATTCTATTCTATTCTATTCTATTCTATTCTACTCTACTCTACTCTAATTTCCTCTCTATGGAAAATGCTGTTTTGAAGTATGGCACAGCAGCAGTTGCCAGTTCACCCCAGTTGTTGTGGAGAGGTATCTACTCAGTATATTGCTGTAACACTTAAATTGAATGATTGTAGGGTTTTGTTACTCCCACTGCTATGTAGTTAAAATGTATGTATCTATGTAAACCTGCCATTAAGAGACCAGAAACCATACACGCATAATAAGTTGGAAGTGATTTTCCAGTCTTGCACCATGGCTCCTGTGAGTAATGCGTATGTCACAAGCCTTTTCAGCATCACTGAGATTCCTCTCCTGAGAGGGGACTATTCAGCTGAACAAGTGTTTGAGGGTCAGGGCTTGAATTTATATCTATCTTATCTGTTAATGCTTTTCTGCCACAAACTGCCTTGTGTGGCTGAATTTACTGAAAATAATGTCATGTGTATGTGCAGAGAGCTGTCTCTATAAAGGGAACAGAGAACAGTTAGACTATGTCCAGAGATTTGTCCAAAGATTTCTGAGAGTGAAAAAACTTGAAATGCTTGTCTGTTCAGGAATATAGATGCAGAGACTTGGGGAGATGCAATGCAGTGCATGAATTCTGTCTTAGACAATACCTCTTAAACTGCATTATGCCAAGGCAAATGTTGCAGAACATATAACCTAGCCAAGGATCCTGGCACAGAAAGGGCAAATGAAGGCAGGAAGCATTTGAACTACAGAATGATGTTGCTAACACTGTTAAACTGTGAGCCTTCCCTCCATCTCTATAAGGCAGTGGTGCAGTATTTCTGAGCTGACATCTTCATTTTGCAGCAAGTAATTGGGTCCAAGTAAGTTTAATTTCCAGAGTAAATGAGGCATGAATGACCACAAAAGTTTCCCTAAAGACTAACTTTACATAATACTTGCCATCCACACTTTCATGCAAAATATCCTACCACCTTTAGGCCAAGACACCAGCTAAGAGCATTTTAGAGCTGGTTAGCTCTTACATCTGACTACACCATATTAAGGTTAATGTATTAAATTAATCTTAAAGCTCACATTGATTACAGATGAAATAGCCAAGGTATTTCAGTATGAAGACATGAAAAGTGGAGCTCAGGACTTCCCAAAATCATCTGGATGTTAGGAAGAAGTTCTTCATAGAAAGAGTGAATGGCCATTGGAATGTGCTGCCCAGGGAGGTGGTGGAGTCACCGTCACTGCAGGTGCTTCGGAAGAGAGTGTATGGGACGCTTGGTGCCATGGTTTAGTTGATTAGATGGTGTTGGATGATAGGTTGGACTTGATGATCTCAAAGGTCTTTTCCAACCTGGTTTATTTCTATTCTATTCTATTCTACTCTATTCTACTCTATTCTATTCTATTCTATTCTATTCTATTCTATTCTATTCTATTCTATTCTATTCTATTCTATTCTATTCTATTCTAAACTCTAGCCTTGTGGCCACCAATTCCAGCCCAAGTTTTCTGATTTTTACTAATCTCCAATTGTCACCACTACCAGCTGAAATTTCTTACATATGTGCTGAAGACATCCTTCATTGCATTGCTACAATGGTGCTGCTGCAGAAAGCGTCTTTTGCATCATGGAATTTCATGGTATGCTTTTCCTTTGGTACCCTTATTGGTCACAGGTTTTCTGTCAAGATTTTGTCTAGGTATCTACAACATATCCTTGTGACTTTAAATACAGGACCAAAAAAAATTGGTTTAGAAAATAAAAAGGCTAGAAAAAAAAATCAGAATGACATCTGAAGCAAATTACTACTGACTAAGCTTACTGAGCATGAACTCATATAGACAAAATCATGGAATCATAGAATAGTTTGGATTGGAAGGGACTTTTAAAAGCCATCTAGAATCATAGAATCAACCAGGTTGGAAAAGACCTCAGAGATCATCAAGTCCAACCTATTACCTGATACCTAACACCTCCTGACAACTAAACCATGGCTCCAAGTGCCACATCCAATCCTTTTTTGAACACCTCCAGGGATGGTGACTCCACCACCTCTCTGGACAGCCCATTCCAATGCCAAATCTAGTACAACTCCCAAGTGATGGGAGAGACAGTGATGCATTGTGTTAGAAGAATGGTACTAGATGGAAAATATTTAAACTGGAATATTAGATGTTTTAAGGGAAAAGATATCAACACAGTGAACATGCAAAGTGCTGTCCAACTCATTACTAATTTTAAGCCATCCAGAACACAGAACAGAACACAGAATTAAGCAGGTTGGAAAAGACCTTTGAGATCATCAAGTCCAACCTATCACCCAACACCATCTAATCAACTAAACCATGGCACCAAGCACCCCATCCAGCTTTGCTTATTTCTTTTGACTACCAGGCTCCAGGAAGACACAAAAGCTGCATGGGTGATGACATGGATGTGTGTTAACCAAGTGTCAGTGGACCATAGATTTCTCTTGCAGGACTCACCATTCAGCAGTCTTAAGAACTTCTCCCAGTAATAGTTAATTATCTTTCCCAACATCTTTCCAGACTGGTATGTATTTTGCCAATTTACAAATACAGATAATTATAAACATGATAATACTTTCTGACTGTGTAATGTGATATGGGAGTCATAAAAGATGGTGTAAACGTACAAAGAGCATTATTCCTGCACTTGTGGCAAAGCAGGTGTATAGAGTTTGTGGAACAAGGGGCACACAATGTGTTACCTGGCAGCCAGCAAGGAGTACCTGTACAGGTGACATCCATCCATCAGCCTGAACTTCCATCACTCATAGTAGATGCTAACATGCACATGTCCCACATAGAAATCTCACTTCTGGCTTCAGTAAACTAACAAGATCATATTTATATATTTATAGAAATTAGGGGTAAATTCTTCATGCATGTAAAGAGGTATGTTTTGCATCCAAATCAATTTCAGGTGCAAGGCTGCTTTAAAGGTTATTCTGATAGTTTGAAAACCTAAAGGCATGAGTAGGTTCATCTACAATATATACGTCAGGTAGTGATAGGACTCGGGGGAATGGAGCCAAACTAGAAATGGGTAGATTCAGATTGGATGTTAGGAAGAAGTTGTTCCCCATGAGGGTGGTGAGACACCGGAACTGGTTGCCCAGCGAAGTGGTAGAAGCCCCATCCCTGGAGGTCTTTAAGGCCAGGCTGGATGTGGCTCTGAACAACCTGATCTAGTGTGAGGTGTCCCTGGCCATGGCAGGGGGATTGGAACTAGATGATCCTTGAGGTCTCTTCCAACCCTAACAATTCAGTGACTCTAATAGAAATTAACTCAATTTCATAACCGTGTGGGAAATGGGGGCACTTACTAGGCACTCTGTGATTAAAATGATTAAAACTGAAATTTAGAAGTCTTGTTATGAAATAGATTTCTCTTGACAGGCATAGCTGAAGCGCATTTGATGTGCAAAAGAAGCTGCTACATAAGTCAAACACCACTTCATTTCAGCCATTGGCTCATGTCCCATAAACCCTCCAAGATGCAGCTTCTTGACTATAAATACTCAAGAAACACTTGGTTAATTTGGGAATGGGTTTACATGTTGGTTTATATAGAAGTGGTCAGTAAACACCTTCTACTGATCAAGAGCTCGTGAGGCTTGTGCAATGATCTGTTCTGTTTCAAACTTCTGACCTGGGATAACCCATGTAATCTGCCCACCCTATTTGAGTGTTGTAAGAATAGCATGTGCTCCCATATAATTCTGCCATCATAGTAATGGGAGCTGTGTAAATGCCTTAGCAAGGCAGATAAAATAGCAAAGGACAGAGTCATCCCTGGTGTGTCTCCTGGATACCTCTCCTCTAAATATGAATCATATTTCATCCAGGCAGTTTTTATTTATGTCCTTGTGCACGTTTGTCAGAACTGGCTGGATGTGGTGAGACATTGCCTGTTTTGTCATTATTTTTTTGTTTGCATAAAAGGAAAATACATTTACAAGTGCCCATGCTGTGCTCAGGATACTTGCAGGCAGAGGGAAGGTGGGGAAGTAAATAGTTCTCAGGAGTCTTACAGGGGCAAAGTGAATGGAGTGATTTGGGGCAGAGATTTCTTTCAAAATCACTTCCTGCTTTACAGTTGTCTTTTTATGTGTTCCTTTATTGTTATTATTTTTTTTAATGGAGGAGGAGAAATCCACAATTAAAAATAAGTCTGTGGAATGAAGCTTCGTATTTATCTGTTAGTTAAGCAATACAATTAGGATGTTGCAGATGACAGACAATTCTGGAATAATCTGGAATAACCAGTACAAAGACACATTTAAAAAATTAAGAGATGAGCATATAAATAATTGAGATGATAGTAAATAAATGCTTCATCACGTTTTCCAGGTTCTTCTGCACTCATAGATCCTTAGATGGTAATGCAGAGGTTTGTACCATGCATGTAGAGGTGAAATGGCTGCTTGCCAATTAGCAGGGAAGGGAAGAAAACAGCCTGTGTGACAGTACAGTGGTTTCCAAACTGTAGGTGGTACAAACCACTTTGGAAACCTATTTCATTAAGAAAAAACATTAAAAATGTTCCTGAGCAACATATATACAGAGTTTTCAAGCATGGCTGAACTGGGTATAACTTGTAGCAAAAAAAAAAAAAAACAAACAAAAAGGCCTGTATCAGGAACAGTGTGGCCAGCAGGAGCAGGGAAGTCATTGTTCCCCTGTACACAGCACTGGTTAGGCCACACCTTGAGTCCTGTGTCCAGTTCTGGGCCCCTCAGTTTAGGAAAGATGTTGAGTTGCTGGAATGTGTCCACAGGAGGGCAACAAAGATGGTCAGGGGTTTGGAACACAAGCCCTATGAGGAGAGGCTGAGGGAGCTGGGGTTGCTTAGCCTGGAGAGGAGGAGACTGAGGGGAGACCTTATTGCTGTCAGCAACTACCTGAAGGAAGGTTGTAGCCAGCTGGGGGTTGGTCTCTTCTCCCAGGCAACCAGCACCAGAACAAGAGGACACAGTCTCAGGCTGTGCCAGGGGAGGTTTAGGCTGGATGTTAGGAAGAAATTCTTCATAGAGAGAGTGATTGGCCATTGGAATGGGCTGCCTGGGGAGGTGGTGGAGTCGCCATCACTGGAGGTCTTTAGGAAGAGACTGGATGAGGTGCTTGGTGCCATGGTTTAGTTGTTTAGATGGTGTTGGATGATGGGTTGGACGTGATGATCTTGAAGGTCTCTTCCAACCTGGTCTATTCTATTCTATTCTATTCTATTCTATTCTATTCTATTCTAGTCTAGTCTAGTCTAGTCTAGTCTAGTCTAGTCTAGTCTAGTCTAGTCTAGTCTAGTCTAGTCTATTGTATTTCTATTTCTATTCTATTCTATTCTATTCTATTCTACTCTATCACCTTGAGGAAAACACCTTAGACAAGGAAAATATGCTGTAGTGATTAATCTCATTGACACCTGTGTGTTCAGAAGGGCTTTGACAAATAGAATTTAGTTTTAATTAGGGAATGAATACAAATATATTCTAGTAAATGAAATTGCTGGCATACAGGCAAACCTGCTTAAGAACTTTTATTTTTTTTTTTAACTCTGAGCTTAAATGAAGGAAAAGGGAAGTTATGAGTATATTTTTCTTTTTTTTTTTTTTCACTCTGAGAAAGCAAAACTAAGCCTTCACCTGCATCAGCATGTAAAAGATGTACTCTTTAAAGCTGTGATTTGATCTCATTCATCATGAGGTCTGCTTTCATCATGGAGCTCTTCCTCCCTTGTGTTTATGTTCTCATTCAGCAACAGGAAGCAATGCTGTTCTTCACAAGCAGTAGGAAATGACCCCTTGAGCACAATTCCACATACATGCCTTTTACTTTGCACAGCTCCTGCTTATCCCTCAGTTAGTCCTCCCGCCCTTCTACTGCCTCTATGTTTGGACCAGCAAGATGGTTTTGATGCTGACTTATTTTTCAGTTGTTTCCTGCATCTTGCTCACTGCACTGAGGGATATCTCTACCCATCTGATCTCTATATCTCTATCTCTATCTCTATCTCTATCTCTATCTCTATCTCTATCTCTATCTCTATCTCTATCTCTATCTCTATCTCTATCTCTATCTCTATCTCTATCTCTATCTCTCTCTCTCTCTCTATCTATCTATCTATCTATCTATCTATCTATCTATCTATCTATCTATCGCTACTAGCAAGTTTTAACCAAGAAACCCCAAAAGAATGGTGTTTTTTCCCGGTGTTGAGAGAGGAGGGAGAAACAATGAAAAAGGTAAAGCAGGAGGGGTCAGGTTTTCAGGTGATTCTTAAACTTGGTCTTTGGGCTTTTTGTTGGGTAGGCTTTTCTGTGACTGAATGAATGTATTTTAAGTATTTCCAAGTGGTTATATTTAGAGAAGTGGAATCCTAAAAATAGGAGATTGATCAGGGGAAATAAAATGCCTCCTGAGGTTAGTGGGTTAGAAGTAAAGCTGGATGGGCAGATCCTTATCAGACCTTGGAAAAAAGATAAAAAACCATTCCTGTCCCACCTGAATGCAGCCCAATTCTGTGTGCCATAGTCCTCCAATGTTGTTATTTTACTGCTGTTTGAATATATTTTATTCAAACAAACACATTACCTCTTAAACCACTTTTAAGACCTCAGTCAAGGAAGCAGGCAATGCCATAGAGTGAAAAAAAGAACAAACCAGAAAATGTCTGGTGTTTAAAATTAAGTGCTTACTAAACATGTGATGTAGTTAAACTGTGATAAACTACACATCTTTCAAAAAAGTATTTCTGGTCACACAGTTATTTTTTTGCCATTCATGTGAGTCTTTTATAATGGCTGAAGAAGAAAATTCTACTTTACTAGCAGAAATTTGGAATTACCCTGATTTCCAGTGACGTAAAACTGACCAGAACCTGTCCCATACAATAGTTTCTATAGCACTTCAGCTTCTGCAATATGAAGTGTCTAAAAAGGGTCTGGGAATGCTCCTTTTGTACAATGTGAAATTTATTTAGCAAGAAATTACATAAATTAAAGAAAAATAAATGTTCTGAAGGTAGTACAAAGAGATTTGGATAGCATTTCTGGAATTTAGCAAGTATGTATCCACGGGCATGGCTCCATGCCTGCCTGTGGCCTGAATTAACACCCAAGATAAAAGCATTGACTCAATGAACAGTTATAATGAAGGGACTCTAATAAACTTTGTGCACAGAGAAATGAATTATGTTCTTCACCTGTACTACATCTGAGAAAGCTGTATGACATCAAACTCTAAGCATGTTAAGGGGGAGTGAAAAGCAGGATGGCAGGAGGAGAGAGGCTCAAGTAACCACAGTGCAAAGAAGTATCTGTTTGCTAATGACCTGTTTGTTTTAGACCAAAAGTTTATTATTGCAGTCAGTAAAGATATGAGTTGAATTGCACACACATTTTGCAGCAGTGTTGGTCAGAGTTTGTATTAACGGGTTTTGGAGGACAAAAAGTTTACAACAAAAAGCCACTTTATGGCAGACTCTCTGTATTAAGGCTGCCAGCAACTAAAACACAGAGCATCTCATGAAATGCATTTAGCATGAAAACCCCACATTGTCTGCAGGTAGAATTTGCTTTCTGGCACTGCTTTGATGATTACTCAAGGTCCTGCCTGTGCCATGGGCTTTCATGGGTCGGTGGTGTTTGCATTAAGTTGTGTAACTGCTTCTTAATGCCTGTTACATAAAGAGAGTTTGCCGCTCCACGAGGTATCCTGCACAGATCACACCTGATAATGTAAGCATGCTTGCAAAGGTTACTCTCAGTTGAATTAATTTTGCATTAATTACAATCCTCCCTGTATAAATGCAGTGTGCCCAGGCAGCCAAGAAGGCCAATGGCATCCTGGCTTGCATCAGGAACAGTGTGGCCAGCAGGAGCAGGGAGGTCATTCTCCCCTGTACACTGCACTGGTTAGGCCACACCTTGAGTCCTGTGTCCAGTTCTGGGCCCCTCAGTTTAGGAAGGAGGTTGACTTGCTGGAACGTGTCCAGAGAAGGGCAACAAAGCTGGTGAGGGGTTTGGAACACAAGCCCTATGAGGAAAGGCTGAGGGAGCTGGGGTTGCTTAGCCTGGAGAAGAGGAGACTGAGGGGTGACCTTATTGCTCTCTACAACTACCTGAAGGGAGGTTGTAGCCAGGCAGAGGTTGGCCTCTTCTCCCAGGCAGCCAGCACCAGAACAAGAGGACACAGTCTCAGGCTGCGCCAGGGCAGGTTTAGGCTGGATGTTAGGAAGAAGTTCTACACGGAGAGAGTGATTGGCCATTGGAATCGGCTGCCCATGGAGGTGGTGGAGTCGCCTTCACTGGAGGTGTTCAGGAGAAGACTTGATGGGGTGCTTGGCTGTATGGTCTAGTTGTTGGGTGGGTTGGATTGTTTGATGGGTTGGACGTGATGATCTTGAAGGTCTCTTCCAACCTGGTGTATTGTATTGTATTGTATTATTGTATTGTATAAATGTTTGATTAATACAGAAGTGTACAGTGGAAGTTCAAAGAGGTCTCAGCAAGCAGGTTGTTGTTCTGTAATGCTGTATATATGTTTTGTGATATTCTTACCATATACCAGTGTGATGCAGTTTTCCTGCTCTGACTGGGACTTTTGTGGGACTTCTGTCACTGGCTTTTTCCATGCCATGCTTTTACCCCAAGTGTATCAGGCTACACAAGATAAAACACAATAATATACAATAATACAATAATACAATACAATACAATACAATACAATACAATACACCAGGTTGGAAGAGACCTTCAAGATCATCGCGTCCAACCCATCAAACAATCCAACCCACCCAACAACTAGACCATACAGCCAAGCACCCCATCAAGTCTTCTCCTGAACACCTCCTGTGAAGGTGACTCCACCACCTCCACGGGTAGCCGATTCCAATGGGCAATCACTCTCTCCGTGTAGAACTTCTTCCTAACATCCAGCCTAAACCTGCCCTGGCGCAGCCTGAGACTGTGTCCTCTTGTTCTGGTGCTGGATGCCTGGGAGAAGAGGCCAACCTCTGCCTGGCTACAACCTCCCTTCAGGTAGTTGTAGAGAGCAATAAGGTCTCCCCTGAGCCTCCTCTTCTCCAGGCTAAGCAACCCCAGCTCCCTCAGCCTTTCCTCATAGGGCTTGTGTTCCAAACCCCTCACCAGCTTTGTTGCCCTTCTCTGGACACGTTCCAGCAAGTCAACATCCTTCCTAAACTGAGGGGCCCAGAACTGGACACAGTACTCAAGGTGCGGCCTAACCAGTGCAGTGTACAGGGGCAGAATGACCTCCCTGCTCCTGCTGGCCACACTGTTCCTGATGCAAGCCAGGATGCCATTAGCCTTCTTGGCTGCCTGGGCACACTGCAGGCTCATGTTCAGCCTACAATCAACCAGTACCCCCAGGTCCCTCTCTGCCTGGCCACTCTCCAGCCACTCTGACCCCAGCCTGTAGCACTGCCTGGGGTTGTTGTGGCCAATGTGCAGAACCCGGCACTTGGCTGTGTTCAATCTCCTGCCATTGGACTCTGCCCATCTGTCCAGCCTGTCGAGGTCCCTCTGCAATGCCTCTCTGCCCTCCAGCAAATCAACTGCTGCCCCCAGCTTGGTGTCATCTGCAAATTTACTGATGATGGACTCAATGCCCTCATCCAGATCATCAATAAAGATGTTGAAGAGCATGGGGCCCAGTACTGATCCCTGGGGCACACCACTAGTGACAGGCCGCCAGCTGGATGTGGTGCCATTCACCATCACTCTCTGGGCTCGGCCCTCCAGCCAGTTCCCAACCCAACGCAGTGTGCTTCTGTCCAAGCCACGGGCTGCCAGCTTGGCCAGGAGTTTGCTGTGGGGAACGGTGTCAAAGGCCTTGCTGAGGTCCAGGTAGACCACATCCACAGGCCTCCCCACATCCACCAGGCGGGTCACCTGATCATAGAAGGAGATCAGGTTGGTCAGGCAGGACCTGCCCCTCCTAAATCCATGCTGGCTGGGCCTGAGCCCCTGGTCATCCTGTAAGTGCTGTGTGATCGCACTCGAGATGACCCGTTCCATAACCTTGCCTGGCACTGAGGTCAGGCTGACAGGCCTATAATTCCCTGGCTCATCCAACCGGCCCTTCTTGTGGATGGGCACCACGTTGGCAGCTTCCAGTCTTCTGGGACCTCTCCAGTGAGCCAGGACTGCTGAAAAATGATGGAAAGTGGCTTGGACAGCTCATCTGTCAGCAATCTCAGCACCCTAGGATGGATCCCATCCGGTCCCATGGCCTTGTGGGGGTCCAAGCGGCTCAGTAGATCTCTAACTTCCTCTTGGAGCAGTGGGAAACTATGCAGCTCTCTGGCTCCTTCTGCCAGCTCTGCAGGCCAGCTGTCTGGAAGACGTTCTGCCCTGCTAGTGAAGACTGAGGCAAAGAAGGTGTTAAGTACCTCTGCCTTTTCCTCATTCTTTGTTACAACGTTCCCCTCCGTGTCAACCAAGGAGTGGAGGTTGTCCTTGCCCTTCTTCTTGCTATTGATGTATTTATAGAAGGACTTTTTGTTATCCTTCACAGCAGAGGCCAGTCTAAGTTCTAAATGGGCTTTTGCCTCCCTAATTTTATGTAGATAGAGAAGACATGAGGAGTCAAGATTCACAAGGTTGCCAATCTATCTATCATAGAATCATAGAATCATAGAATTAGTCAGGGATGGAAGGGACCACAAGGATCATCTAGTTCCAACCCCCCTGCCATGGGCAGGGACACCCCACACTAGATCACGCTGGCCAGAGCCTCATCCAGCCTGGGCTTAAACACCTCCAGGGACGGGGCCTCAACCACCTCCCTGGACAACCCATTCCAGGGCCTCACCACTCTCATGGGGAAGAACTTCCTCCTCACATCTAGCCTGAATCTCCCTATTTCCAGCTTCATTCCATTCCCCCTAGTCCTATCACTACCTGAGATCCTGAGAAGTCCCTCCCCAGCCTTCCTGTAGGCCCCCTTCAGATACTGGAAGGCCACAATGAGGTCACCTGGGAGCCTTCTCTTCTCCAGACTGAACAGCCCCAACTCCTTCAGTCTGTCCTCACAGGAGAGCTGCTCCAGCCCTCTGATCATCCTTGTGGCCCTTCTCTGGACACCTTCCAGCACGTCCACATCCCTCCTGTAATAGGGGCTCCAGAACTGGAGGCAGTACTCCAGGTGGGGTCTCACCAGAGCTGAGTAGAGGGGGAGAATCACCTCCCTTGCCCTGCTGGCCACACTTCTCCTGATGCAGCCCAGGATCTGATTGGCTTTCCGGGCTGCAAGCGCACATTGAGAGCTCATGTTGAGCTTCTCGTCCACCAGCACCCCCAAGTCTCTCTCCTCAGGGCTGCTCTCCAGCCAGTCCCTGCCCAGCCTGGATTTGTGCCGGGGATTGCCTCGACCCAGATGCAGGACCCTGCCCTTGGTCCTGTTGAAGCTCATGAGGTTGGCTTGTGCCCACCTCTCCAGCCTGTCCAGGTCCCTCTGGATGGCATCCCTTCCCTCCAGCGTGTCCACTGCACCACACAGCTTGGTGTCATCAGCAAACTTGCTGAGGGTGCACTCGATGCCACTGTCCATGGCACCCACAAAGATGTTGAACAAGACAGGTCCCAGGACTGATCCCTGAGGGACTCTGCTTGTCCCTGGCCTCCACTGGGACATGGACCTGTTGACAGCCACTCTTTGGGTGCGGCCATCAAGCCAATTCTTTATCCATGTAGTGGTCCACCCATCAAACCCATGTGTCACCAGCTTGGAGACCAGGAGGTGGTGCAGGACAGTGTCGAAGGCTTTGCTCAGGTCCAGGTAAACGACATCAGTTGCTCGCCCCTCATCTATTAATGCTGTCACCTGATCATAGAAGGCCACCAGGTTTGTCAGGCAGGATTTGCCCTTGGCAAAGCCATGCTGACTATTCCCAATCACCTCTTCACTATTCTTCTGAGTCATTAGTGCCTCCAGGAGGATCTGCTCCATGATCTTTCCGGGCACAGAGGTGAGACTGACTGGCCTGTAGTTCCCTGGTTCCTCCTTCTTACCCTTTTTGCAGATGGGAGCAATGTTTCCCCTTTTCCAGCCTGTGGGGACTGCCCCAGTCTGCCATGACTTCTGGAATATAATAGAGAGGGGCTTGGCAACCTCATCTGCCAGTTCTCTCAGCACCCGTGGGTGTATCCCGTCGGGTCCCATGGACTTGAACACTTTCAGGTTCTTCAGGTGATCACCAACCTGAGCTTCACTTACCATGGGCAGTTCTTCATCCCCGTCCCTGGCATCGTCTGCCATGTCACCAGGAGTGTGGCTGGAGGCCCTTGCAGTGAAGACTGAGGTAAAGATGTTATTGAGTACCTCAGCCTTTTCCACATCACTTGTGACCAATTCACCACTTTCCTTTCTGAGGGGGCCCACACCTTCCCTAGTCTTCTTCTTGCCATTAACATACCTGTAGAAATTCTTAGTGCTCCCTTTAACCCCCCTGGCTGGATTCAATTCAAACTCTGCTTTGGCTTTCCTAACCAGGCCTCTTGCTGCTCGGGCAGCTTCTTTATCTCCCCCTGTTCTATCTGTCCTTCCCTCCACTCCCTGTAGAGTTTCCTTTTAATACAATACAATACAATACAATACAATACAATACAATACACCAGGTTGGAAGAGACCTTCAAGATCATCGCGTCCAACCCATCAAACAATCCAACCCACCCAACAACTAGACCATGCAGCCAAGCACCCCAGCAAGTCTTCTCCTGAACACCTCCACTGAAGGTGACTCCACCACCTCCACGGGTAGCCGATTCCAATGGCCAATCACTCTCTCCGTGTAGAACTTCTTCCTAACATCCAGCCTAAACCTGCCCTGGCGCAGCCTGAGACTGTGTCCTCTTGTTCTGATGCTGGGTGCCTGGGAGAAGAGGCCAACCTCTGCCTGGCTACAACCTCCCTTCAGGTAGTTGTAGAGAGCAATAAGGTCACCCCTCAGTCTCCTCTTCTCCAGGCTAAGTAACCCCAGCTCCCTCAGCCTTTCCTCATAGGGCTTGTGTTCCAAACCCCTCACCAGCTTTGTTGCCCTTCTCTGGACACGTTCCAGCAAGTCAACATCCTTCCTAAACTGAGGGGCCCAGAACTAGTGATAGTGTGTCCATCAGCTCCTTGTTCATCCAGGCAGGCCTCCTAGCACTCTTTCCTGCTTTTCTCCTTGTAGGTATACATAGCTCCTGGACACAGAGGAGGTGGTCCTTGAATACTGACCAGCTGTCCTGGGTCCCTCTTCCCTCCAGGGCTTTGTCCCACGACACTTTGGCTAGCAGATCCCTGCAGCGATCGAAGTCTGCACGCCTAAAGTCTGGGGTCCTAAGCTTAGAATATGTCCTCCTGATTGCCCTGAGGAGATTAAATTCAACTGCTTCATGGTCACTGCAGCCAAGGCTGTCTCTGAGCCTCACATTGGTTACCAGCCCTTCCCTGTTGGTGAGAACAAGGTCCAGCACAGCAACTTTTCTTGTTGGTTCCTCTACCATTTGGAGGAGGAAGTTGTCTTCTATGCAGTCCAGGAGCATCCTGGATTGCTGATGCCTTGCTGTGCTGTCCCTCCAGCAGATGTCAGAGTGGTTGAAATCCCCCATGAGGACCAGGGCTTGTGACCTGGAAGCCGCTTCTATTTGCCTGTGGAGGGCCTCATCTGCTTGGTTCTGCTGGTCAGGTGGCCTGTAGGAGACCCCCACAGTAATATCTCCTTCCCCTGTCTTGCCTTTAATTCTAACCCATACACTCTTAACCAGCTCATCATGCCTCCCCAGGTGGAGTTCTGCTGATTCCAGCTGGTTGTTGACATAGAGGGCAACACCTCCTCCTCTCCTTCCCTGCCTATCCTTCCTAAAGAACCCGTCTATCCCTACATTCCAGCCATGGGAATCGTCCCACCAAGTGTCAGTAACAGCCACTATGTCATAGCATCCCAGCAGCACGGTGGCCCTTAATTCATCCTGTTTGTTGCCCAAGCTGCATGCATTTGCATAGAAGCACTTCAGCTGGGCTGGCCCTGTCGTCCTCTTGTGCCAACTCCCCTTGGTTTCCACAGGGTGTCCTGGTGCATCATTCGTGGCTTGCCTCAGGGCAGCAAGTTGAGAGCCCTTACCAGCTCTCCATCTCTCTACCTCAGGTGAGCTGCCCCTCTGTTTGCCCCTCTATCGATCTATCTATCTATCTATCTATCTATTGCTGCATTTACTGTGTCAGCCCTTTTTCTTGCATGCAATCTGATTTTAATTAGGCTAAGCCAGGATCTGTAGTAAGGAAAGATGGTCTACACATGTCCTGGATGTTGCACTAAATACAGACTGCAGCCTGGAACAGAAGAAATTGAAGAGAATGGAGATTGGGAATGGAATCTCAATTTAGCAAAAATGAAGCAAGTATTTACATCTAAATCAGAAAGATTATAGACAATTTGAAATGTTCACAGGATCACAGGGTGTATGGGGTTGAAAGGAACCTCCAGAGATCATCGAGTCATGAGGAATTAGTTCGGGACCTGCTGAGCCACTTGGACACTCACAAGTCCATGGGGCCGGATGGGATCCATCCTAGGGTGCTGAGAGAGCTGGCAGGTGAGCTGCCAAGCCGCTCTCCATCATTTTCCTCCAGTCCTGGCTCACTGGAGAGGTCCCAGATGACTGGAAACTGGCCAGTGTGGTCCCCATCCACAAGAAGGGATGGATGGAGGAACCTGGAAACTCCAGGCCTGGCAGCCTGACCTCAGTGCCAGGGAAAGTGATGGAGCAGATTATCCTGGGGGCAATAACTGCGCACCTGCAGGATGGCCAAGGGCTCAGGTCCAGCCAACATGGATTCAGGAAGGGCAGGTCCTGCCTCTCCAACCTGATCTCCTTCTATGATCAGGTGACTACCTGGTGGATGTGGGGAGGCCTGTGGATGTGGTCTGCCTGGACTTCAGCAAGGACTTTGAGACCATCCCCCACAGCAAACTGCTGGCTAAGCTGTCAGCTCATGGCTTGGACCAGAACACTCTGAGCTGGGTTAGGAACTGGCTGGAGGGCTGGGCCCAGAGAGTGGTGGTGAATGGTGCCACCTCCATCTGGAGGCCAGTCACCAGTGGTGTCCCCCAGGGATCAGTGCTGGGCCCCATCCTCTTCAATGTCTTCATTGACGATCTGGATGAGGGCATTGAGACAGTCATCAGCAAACTTGCAGATGACACCAAGTTGGGAGCAGATGTTGGTCAGTTAGAGGGCAAAAGGGCTCTGCAGAGGGACCTCGACCGGCTGGACAGATGGGCGGAGTCCAACAGGATGGCATTCAACAAGTCCAAGTGCCAGGGGCTGCACTTTGGCCACAACAACCCCATGCAGAGCTACAGGCTGGGGTCGGAGTGGCTGAGAGCTGCCAAACAGAGAGGGACCTGGGGGTGCTGATCGACAACCGCCTGAACATGAGCCAGCAGTGTGCCCAGGCGGCCAAGAAGGCCAATGGCATCCTGGCCTGCATTAGGAATGGTGTGGCCAGCAGGAGCAGGGAGGTCATTGTGCCCCTGTACTCTGCTTTGGTTAGGCCACACCTTCAGTACTGTGTCCAGTTCTGGGCCCCTCAGTTTAAGAAGGACATCGAGACACTTGAACGTGTCCAGAGAAGAGCAACAAGGCTGGTGAGGGGCCTTGAGCACAAGCCCTGTGAGGAGAGGCTGAGGGAGCTGGGGTTGCTTAGCCTGGAGAAGAGGAGGCTCAGGGAGACTTCATTGCTCTCTACAACTACCTGAAGGGAGGTTGTAGCCAGGAAGGGGTTGGCCTCTTCTCCCTAGCAACCAGCACCAGAACAAGGGGACACAGTCTCAAGCTGCAACAGGGCAAGTTTAGGCTCGAGGTGAGGAGAAAGTTCTTCACAGAGAGAGTCATTCGCCATTGGAATGTGCTGCCCAGGGAGGTGGTGGAGTCACCGTCCCTGGAGGTGTTCAAGAGGGGACTGGATGTGGCACTTGGTGCCATGGTCTAGTCATGGGGTCTGTGGTGACAGATTGGACTTGATGATCTTCGAGGTCTCTTCCAACCTTAGCGATACTGAGTCCAACTCTCCTGCCAGAGTAGGACCATAGAATCCAGCACAGGTCTCACAGGAACACATCCAGATGGATTTTGAAATTCCCCAGAGAAGGAGACTCCACAACAACCTCTCTGGGAGGTTGTTGGCTTGTTCCAGTGCTCTGTGACCTTCACAGTGAAGAAGTTCTTCCTCATGTTGAGGTGGAACCTCCTGTGCTGTAGTTCATATCCATTACCCATTGGCCTATCACAGGGTGCAACTGAGCAGAGCCTGTCCCCTGCCTCTTGATACCCAGCCCTCAGGTATTTATAAGGATTTATTAAATCCCCTCTCAGTTTTCTCCAGACTGAACAGCCCCAGGGCTCTCAGCCTCTTCATAAGGTATGTTGCTAGCTATAAGAGTGCTTACCTCCTTTCTTTCTCTGACATTAATTTCACACTTTTCTAAATAATTGATTTGAATTCCCATTGCAAACCTCATAAGTTAGATTTAAGACATTTCTTTAGTAAAGAGCTCTACCAGCATATATTTACTGGTGTGGTCCTCTGAAAATGCACATCTTGCTTTGTATGGAGCCTTTTTCAATTCCAAGTATCAACTCACCACATAAATATGAAATGGTCAGTAACTGGCTGGAGAGCAGCCCTGAGGAGAGAGACTTGGGGGTGCTGGTGGAGGAGAAGCTCAACATGAGCTCTCAATGTGCGCTTGCAGCCCGGAAAGCCAATCAGATCCTGGGCTGCATCAGGAGAAGTGTGACCAGCAGGGCAAGGGAGGTGATTCTCCCCTCTACTCAGCTCTGGTGAGACCCCACCTGGAGTACTGCGTCCAGGTCTGGAGCCCCTATTACAGGAGGGATGTGGACGTGCTGGAGCGTGTCCAGAGCAGGGCCACGAGGATGATCAGAGGGCTGGAGCACCTCTCCTGTGAGGACAGACTGAAGGAGTTGGGGCTGTTCAGTCTGGAGAAGAGAAGGCTCTGAGGTGACCTCATTGTGGCCTTCCAGTATCTGAAGGGGGCCTACAGGAAGGCTGGGGAGGGACTTCTCAGGATCTCAGGTAGTGATAGGACTAGGGGGAATGGAATGAAGCTGGAGGTGGGCAGATTCAGGCTGGAGGTGAGAAGGAAGTTCTTCCCCATGAGAGTGGTGAAGCCCTGGAATGGGTTGCCCAGGGAGGTGGTTGAGGCCCCGTCCCTGGAGGTGTTTAAGCCCAGGCTGGATGAGGCTCTGGCCAGGCTGATCTAGTGTGGGGTGTCCCTGGCCATGGCAGGGGGGTTGGAACTAGGTGATCCGTGTGGTCCCTTCCAACCCTGACTGATACTATGATTCTATATGGATGACTTTTCCCCCAAATCTGCCTCAGCCCATTTTTTTGAGTTTTAACAGGGTGTACATGAGAAAATAATTCAGGTTTCAAAATATATTGGCTCTCACTTAGAGGTCTGATATGGAACAGATAACATATCTATGCTGGTGCTTGAAGTATTAGTTAAAATATAGTAACTAAGACATTTTTAGCAACAAGTGTTCCTAGGGTAAACAAACGATGAAATTTTCCTCCATGTTTCATCATCCCGGGAGTGCTGGTGGTACCTCCTGGTCTATATGTACTAATGATCTACCAGAGGAGCTGAAACTGAACAAGGAATGGCCAAAATTTTCAGGATGATCCCATGATAAAGGCTGGACTTGAGACTGGTATTTGGCCCTATTCCAGAAATTGCTTCTTAACTACCCATGAACCTTCTCTGGTTTCCAATCTGGCCAGTGCTTCCCAAGTGTTGTTTTTTATTCTATTATTATTTATTTTCATGTATTCTTTAATTTAATTATCACATTCTAAGCTTGTGTCAAGTAAGAAATACTAAATACTAGCTATGCACAAAAAATGTCTGAGAAATATTATAGGTTAAAATCACAGTATCACAGTATCACAGTATCAGAAAGGTTGGAAGAGACCTCAAAGATCATCGAGTCCAACCTGTCACCACAGACCTCACGACTACACCATGGCACCAAGTGCCACGTCCAGTCCCCTCTTGAACGCCTCCAGGGACGGTGACTCCACCACCTCCCCGGGCAGCACATTCCAGTGGCGAATCACTCTCTCGGTGAAGAACTTTCTCCTCACCTCGAGCCTAAACTTCCCCTGTTGCAGGTTGAGATTGTGTCCCCTTGTTCTGGTGCTGGTTGCTAGGGAGAAGAGGCCAACCCCTTCCTGGCTACAACCACCCTTCAGGTAGTTGTAGAGAGCAATGAGGTCTCCCCTGAGCCTCCTCTTCTCCAGGCTAAAATGCAGAGAAAGTTCTTCTATCCATAAAGCTGGTGGGGAAACAGCTTGAGCAGTAGAGCTCAGTTTGATCTTGGAAACACTGCAGGAGCACGGATGAAAAATGGGAAGAATTTTTGGTTTTCCAAGGAAGACCCTGAGGCAGATGCATGCCCAGTGTATTCTGAACCACTGAAGCAGACTCCTGAACGCATATGTAAAATTAGTTTTCATTAATTTCCGCATTTTCCAAAATCAGAGTGCTGCAGTCAATCCATAACACTGAAAATTAAGAAGCTCAATCACAAAGCAGAGAAATGGGACCTATATTTTATGCCAGTTCCTCACAGGAAGACACTGTTGCTTCAGGAGGCTCCTCACCTTGCCTTTCAACCTGAATTCTAAGCCAATTTTATTTTCCTTAAACTGCTGTGACACTTCTAGTAAACCGTGCTGATAGGTGATCCAATTTGCCTCATTTTTTGGTTTGTTTTTGTTATGCTGGATGAGATATTTTTACTACCCTTGTGTCTCTGCAAGACGGATGCTTTAAAGGCAACAGCTGATTTAACCATCTCTTCTTGCTGCATTGGTTTAGTTGATTAGATAGTGTTAGGTGATAGATTGGACTCAATGATCTCAAAAGTCTTTTCCAACCTGGTTAATTCTATTCTATTCTATTCTATTCTATTCTATTCTATTCTATTCTATTCTATTCTATTCTATTCTATTCTATTCTATTCTGTTCTACTCTGTTCTATTCTATTCTAACCTCAGGTGAAGCTGATTAGGTCCTAATCAATCACTCCTCTTCCCAAAAAGATGTTTTGGCTCAAAACATCTCTGTCCTACAGCCCAGAGTACTTTGCAGGGAATATGTAGTCTAACCACTCACTGCAGGTAAAGGTTAAACAAGCAAAAAAACCTCCTTAAACCACACTGCTGCTTTACCCCTCCTAAGGAGAGAATGAAAGGGGAAAGTGCAGTAAGAATAAACAAGACATATATGATCCTGCATTATCCTAAATCTGAAAGAGCTATTCAGTGACTTAGTCCTAAGCCCACAAACAGCTTTATGAAACCAGTCTGTCATGCTGTGCCCCATCTAATTTTCCTGAAGCAGTGGTTGGTCATGTGTGAAATACCAAGCTAGTAACATGCACTCTTCTTTTGTAAAGGGGAAAGGCCTTCATTTTGACCATGAGCCAGTAATTTGCCCTAACGGCCAAAAAGGCCAGTGGAATCCTGGGGTGTATTAGAAGGGGAGTGTATCTCCAGGTGATCGACAGAGGTTCTTGTTCCCCTCTAGCCTGACCTGGTGAGACCTGGAATATTGTGTCCAATTCTGGGCCCCTCAGCTCAAGGACCTCAGAAAACTGCTTGAAAGAGTCCAAGAGAGAGCCACAAATATATTGAAGGCAGTGAAACATCTCCCTTATGAGAAAAGGCAGAGGGAACTGGGTCTCTTTAGCTTGGAGAAGAGAAGGCTGAGGGGTGACCTCATTAATGATTATAAGTACATGAAGGGTAAGTGTCAGGAGGATGGAGCTAGGCTCTTCTCAGAGATGCCCAGTGATAGGAAAAGGAGCAATGGGTGCAAGCTGGAGCATAGAAGTTTCCATGTGAACATAAGAAAAAACCTTATCACTCTGAGTGTGACAAAACACTGGAACAGGCTGCCCAGAGAGGCTTGTGGACTCTCCTTCACTGGAGACATTCAAAACCCACCTGGATGCATTCCTGGGTGACCTACTCTAGGTGATCCTGCCCCAGCACAGGGGTTAGACTAGATGATCTTTTCAGGTCCCTTCCAACCCCTAATGTTCTGTGACTCTGTGATCCTTTACAAGGCCTCTGCTATTCCAGGTGAATATCCTGCAATAATTAAGCAATTTAATAGTTTAGGGTATACACGTTAAAATATTTCTGCACTCACAAAGGTATAAGGTGCTTGGGAAAGTATTAGGTGATGCTCCAAATAGTTAAAAAGCTGCAACAAATGAAGTAAGGTTTTATGTTATGAGTTGAATATCTGTTATTTAGTAACTGAAAGGTATACTTTTGCCAGTCTCTCCGGATCATTTGGCTTGAACAATCACTGATAGCTTGTGAAATCTCGCACAGTGATACAGTTGTTGGCTGTTGGCTTAGGGCTTAAATGAGAATATTTTTCCGCAGTTCCCAGATCCAAGAGACACACAAGTGGGAGCGGGGGGAAAAATTGCTTTTGTTTGGGAAACACACTGTGAGAAAATTGCTCAATGCGATTTGAATGTCAGAATTGGAATGTAACAACTGGTGTAGGCAGATCAGTGCAAAGAAAAGGCCAAAGGCAAAAAATTGCCTTCCCCCGCCCCGAATTCTCAGTTAATTTTGTCATGCTGAAACAAAAGTCATAGTTTACTGTTTGTTGATTGTGGTCATGGATAAAATTTTAGTTACATAAAATTAATTATATAGATCTATGATAAATTAAAACCTGGAGACATTGGGTTTTGTTGGTGGGGTTTTGGTTTGGGTTTTTTTTAGTGAGACAGAAAAGATCAATCTATACATCTATGGGAAGTTTGAGTTGCTATTTGTTCTTTACAAAACCTAAACCAGCAAATCCATTTTGTTTCCCTGGATAAGTTTGAGCAGGGTGTGTTGCCCTTCGGAGGTAGTTCTCTGTTGATCTGCAGAAGAGATAATCAAATAGGATATTGGAAAATACTGGGATTGTAAGGCCTTCATTGGAATATATGGCAGTTTGCATCGGGTTCATTGTATTACATCATTACGTTACTCTCCGAACCCTCTCAAGGTGTTTGCAAAAGATGTCCCCAAAATTCTGAGAAAATTCACAATGCACAAGTCATATGTCTTCCATATCAAAAGCACTAAGACTCTTCCAGTGGCCACTCCTTGACTAAAGTCCCACATATCCGTAATAGAGGGGAGGGGATGGGACATCGTGTGATGCAACACCTGGGTCACGTCCTCTCTTGCAAAGACTCTTGTGCACCAGTGGCTGAAGGAGCTGTATGTGATCCCAACTTCCAATACCTACAGTGCTGTAAATAATAAGATATGATGAGCCCTTCTAAGACCAACAACTGCTCAGTAGAGCAAACCTGTGCAGTGAAAACTGTCTTATCCTTTTGAGATATTGATGAAAGACATCTGATAATAATTAGGGGATGTGTTACTCTAGAGCAATTTGCTGTCCCTCAAGGATGAGTCACAGCAAATTTGGTGAGATTGTGATTTTGTGATTTCTTATTTGTAATATGTGATTTTGTCAAAATAGTCCATACTTCTCTTAGCTCTCAGATTTGTTTTTATCTATTCCTTGATTGTTTCTATGGAGGGACAGAAAACAGCTCTGCTCTCATGTTTCTACATGAGAAGAAACTCATCTTCCGTCTGTCTTCTGTGGGGTAGTTGACCACAAGTTCATGGAGTGTGACATAAAAGAAAGCCATTAATGAATCCTGAAATATCTGCAAGCACAAAACTGGATTTATCCTTTATATAACCAGAGTCTCCTACACATACTGATTTTTAAGGATTTACAGATGGATAATATTTTTGAGGTATCCAATAATATTGAGGGCTCATATTCAGTAAACCAGTCAGTTTAATGTCAGTTGTGCAAATACTCTCACCAAACAAAAGCAGAGGACCGAAATAACCACCCTTACAAAATCCCCCCTTATTCAAGGGAAGCTTGCATTGTTATGGTAGATAATTGTTTAAGACCTGACTGAGTGAGGGAGAATCTTATTCCAAATTCTGGCAGCCTGTCCATGTTCCTAAATTAAAATGCTGGCAAATTCCTTTGCCTAGCTGAGAATTTCTGATTTGTAAGTGATACAAATATGTGTGTAATTGCCTGATAAATGGTGCTAAGTTTGCAATTGAACAAGTTAGTTATACTGGTTTTAAGCCAGTAGTGCCTTAATGTTAGAATAAAAGCCTTTTTTGTGCTAATGTAACAAATTAAAGGGGAAGGTTAGAAGCAGCTTTGTCTGAAATACCCTTATCTTTTCCAAATTACAGTAATAAATATGATCTTTGAGAAGAAATTACAGAAACACAATGCACAATGTGCTATAGTACATAGGACAGAGTCACTGTACCTTCAGTGAATTTTCCATTTGTTCTCAAAGATAAGAAATAGAAGATGAAATAGATTTGTCTTGAAAGAAGATAAAAGGTATACCCGAACTATTTCTATGCACAATCTTACCAGTCCATTTCATGGCCATTTGCCACTCTTAGATGCTCCTAATGCATTGTATACTAAAGGCAATATTGCTGACATGGAGTTCTGCAACTGCCAAATTGCATATTCATTATTGCATATTCATTATTGTTCATAGTCATGTGAGGTCGAGTTCGGTCACTGCAAACAGAGAACCTTTGTCTGGATCTTTACTCACTCCTCATGCAGTTTTTTGTTTCCTAACTTTTGTAGCACTCCTTGGGATGAAAGTTTCTTTTTAAAGAGGATGCTGTGTACTCTTTTGTAAACATGTCTCCATTACTAAAAGTGACATCATGGGAATCGCTGGAAAAGAGCTGGGAGCGCAGACCCAGGGTAGAGGCGACGTATAAAGAAGACCCTCTTGTCCTTTCCCCCTCCTCCTCCCCACACCATTGTCTAGCAAACAGGTACTTTGTTGAACTCTGTTGGAAGCTTCAGGAGGAATTTTAACAGAAGAGGGACTAATGATTATTTTTAAACAAAAGAATCCTGCCAGCTCTTTCTCATCTGCAGGCTGCTATGCATGGTGTGGTCAGTTGTTTAGTCACAGAAAGCCAGGGCTCTGCCGAGTTGCCATCATATGCAAATTACCTCCCTGAACTCACTGGCATTGCTAACACCTCAGTTTAAGAAGTTTAAAAAGATGGATCGCAAAACTTAGGCATGCTCCTGCTCCTACTGAGACCAGTGGCAAGTCTCCCGTTGGCTTCAGTGGAAGAGGGATAGAGTCTCTTTTCTAGAAGTGAGACGCAGCAGTATTTGAGCTTTTTGGAGCACACAGAGATCTGAAAGCCTGTTCCTTTAGTGCATTCCAAAATTCTTCCTATTAGTTTGACTCCATGGCAACACAGCACCGCCACTGAGCTCTCAACACTGAAATGAGATTATACCACTAAGCCTCAGGGTTTCTACAAGTGTATCCTGTAAAAAGATCTTGCTGAGATGCAAGTTGCCATTGGACTAATTCTGCATCCTTTTCAGATGAATGACAAAATGACTGCTGGGTTTATTTTATATAATAGATCAGGAACTTTCTATGGTTAGAAAAAAGGGAGAAAACTGCTTTACAATCATACCAGAAGCAACTTGGGTTTTATTATTACATAAAATCACTGTGTTTGAGTAAAACATTCTATCTATTTACTATTATTTTCAAAACAGCCTAGAGAATAATCTAAGCAGTTTTCTCACAGATGGCACTAAAATTAGACTGTGTCAGATCATGATAAAGCCACTGAGGCCTTTATTCTGATTTATTAGTTCTATCACAGAAATTGCTATTTTGCAGCTTGAAAAATATACCAGTGTAACAGCATGCAAGGAAAAAAACATGCCAAAAGATCTGTATTAGATTCTGACCATACTACAGTTCATCTTCTATGGAGGAAAGCAAAGCAGACAAGCTTGCTTTACACTCAGGAGCTGAGAGTTTGCTCTGAGTTACATTGCAGCACACTGAAAATGACTGTACTGTTTGATTCCCTATTTTTATGCATGGAGGGGGAGAAAAAACACAAAGCAATTCCATACCTAGAAAAGGTAGTTGTGCATAAGCAATAGCTATGGTCCTTTCTAGTGTAAAGTGCCTGCTAAGACTTCCCAAGTGACCATACAAATGCAGTGGAGCAATGAAAACAGTGGACAACACTAAGAATTTTAACTGCCTTACATTTCATGCATTTTCTTAGACTCTGCTAACCATTCATTGATATCTTTGCTATATTCAGTTTTCATGTAATTCAGTTGTTGAATCCTCTCCTCCGATGTGCTTTCTGAGGTAATTTCGCCTCTTGAGCCACAGCTCTGGCTTCCCCCATTGCACACAGTCTTACATAGGCTGGAATCAATGATCAGGATGTGGGCTGCAGCATTATATTGGGACTTTGCTTCTGTGATCTACCCTTTATGCAAACAGAGTTGCAAAAATACATGATGAAACACTGGATTTCGCTTTTCTGAATGGAGTTCAGAGTTTCCCCTTCTGATGCCTCCGATGCACTTAAGGACAAACTCTATGCAATCCTGACTGTGGGATGTGGCCTTGCTGACTGCTGGGCCACAGGATGGGAGTCAGAAATCTCCTTCTCTGGCGTCTACAACCCCGCCACATCAGTGGAATGCTCATTATTACAAGTGAAGCTGAGATGAGGATCTCATAACTGAGATCACACAAATCTGTGACTCTGTCAGTGAAACCCCTTATGTTTTTTTCTTTCCATATAGACGGCCTCTGGGCTAGGCTCTAATCACCAAAGCAGCTACAAATCCACATAGTTGCTCTAGACCCAGATGAAAGCACAAATCTGCCCCTTTTTTACAGGCTGACCTTCAGCAAATCAGTTCAAGAAAGAGTTGATACAAAATGAAAAGATTTGTTCTAAAGCTGGACAGTTATGGGCTCCTATTTCAGAACTGGCCAGAGATTCCAGCTATGCTGATTTTTGAGAGCAAAACTCGAAAGCGAGTGTTTGGCACTATTTCAACCAACTCTGCTTTACTAGAGCTGACACACGGAACTGCTCATGGAATTTGAAATGAACACAGATTATGAGAAAACTGATAGAAAATTTTAGTGTGTGAATATAAGAAGTACAACTGGAGACTGCCATTTTTCTATGCAAAATGCGATGCCCTAGAAAACGTGGTTTGCTATACACAAATGCTGTAGACACCTTATATTCCAAAGTCCACCTTGCAGCAAAATGCAGCAAAATATATTCTGACCCATAAACTGCAGAATGCTCTTTGTAAAATACCAACTCTGACACCCCAGTGCTAGTCCCCAGGATGGCACTCAGTGGTGGGAGGCAGGGCAACTCACGTATGCATTTATCAGTTTGGGTTTCGCCTATCACATTTTAGGCACCTTCTTTCGCCTGTCAAGAGCACTTGTAATACTCGCAGAACAATTCTCATCTCTAAGAAATTCGGAATGACGGCTGGAAGCGAGACCAGATGTGAGACCTCTAGGAGGAGAATACCTCCTTGGGTTGCTGAAAATGGTACACAGAGCATTCGCATTAACACAAAATGATGTATTGTATTTTATCGCTTCGTTCCTGGGTTGCACTGCTTTCAGTAACTGTGAAGACTTAGACATTCAAAGAAGAAATCTAAGTGCTAGCCTTTCCACAGGTCTGCAACTCAAGCTACATGAGTGTCTTTAAATAGCCCAAGAATGCCAAAGCCAAAAATTACTCTCAGCCCGTGTTTGTTTATATGCGGCAATCTCAATCAACATTTACTTTTGGACTCAGTAAAAGGCAAACTGGTACTGCAGCAAGGCCAGACAGGCAGATCGATACCCGTCCCGAATTTTCTGCAACTCTTCATTCAGTAGCAACTCAAGAGTCACTGCAAACTCACAGAAACATGATTTAAAGTAACTTTTCCGGTGTGTTTAGAACCTCTGAGAGCAAAATAATCGTCAGTCACTTCTCCCGAGGGGAGGAGAGGGCGGGGGAAGCAGTTTGGTGCAGGATACGGCAGTTTAACGATGCCCCTGCATCTGCGGTGGCTGCAGCCGGTGATACTGGCACCGAGGTGCAGAGGCTGTGCTGGGCTGCGGTTCAGAGCTAGGCCGGCCGGCGCCGCTCAGGGGCAGCGCTGGCGCCGGGCACCACGGAGGGCGCGCGGGGGTGTAACGGCGTCGCCGAGGAGGGGGAGAGCAGCGGTGGGGCCCCTGGCCTGCAGCCGCCGGGTGTCGGCGAGGGGCAGGCGGCCGCGGGGCTGAACGGGAGGCCGCGGACCCGGCCATGTGGACGGGCGCTCAGGAAGTCGCGTCAGGCCCGGCGCCGCCGCGCGGCTCGGCGGGCGGGCAAGGATGCAGCGGCAGCAGCGGAGCAGGCAGGGATCGGAACGGCTGCCGGGGCCGGCGCCGAGGCCGAGGCTGGAGCCGTGGCGGTGCTCGTCGGTGCTGCCCCCGGCGGCGGGGCGGGGCAGGGCAGCAGCTGCCGCGTGGCGGGAGGGGGCTAGCCGCCGGCAGCGGAGCCGGGGCGCGTGTGCTGCGCGGCGCGGCAGGGGAGCGACCGGCGACTTGTGTCCGCGCTCGGGTGCGTGTTCAGGGTGCCCAGGGAGCGGGGAGTGCATGGAAGTGGCGGCGTGCTGCCCTGGAACCGAGGAACAGGGCAAGTGGGCATGGGAAGCCCCCGCGTTTGGGGGTGAAAGGGCTCCGAGGGTGCTGGGCCCTGCGGGGACCGGTGCCAGCGGCCGCTCTGCGGTCGCCCCCGCCCCTCGCGGCTGCCGGGGCGCACGAAGGGGGACGGCCCAGCCCGGGGAGGCTCAGCACCCGATACGGGCGCTCAGTCGTTTTATTTATAGCAGGTCCTGTGCGCGTGAGGGATCCCCGAGCTGTGCCGAGCCCGTGAGGATGCCGGCGTGCTGCAGCCGGTAGCAGCGTAAGCGCCGCGGCGGAGAGCAGGCACTCGGCAGGGCAGGTTTTGTCAGAGGTACGTATGGAGTTGCTGCTGCTCAGGCAGGTTTTTCATTACCCTTTAAAAAAAATTATTTATTTTTGAAAGGCTAATCTTTGATATGTGCTGGTGCATCCAAGGTCACCTTGAGCACAAGGAAGACGCTTTTCTCTTCAATCGTGCATGAGTCTTTTTGTTCTCTTTGTTGGGTGGTTTAATTTGCCTGAGCACTAGTAATAATAATAATGAAAAAGGCAAATCAAGCGTAAGAGCCAGCAAAGAAGAAAGGGTAACTTATCTCCTTGGGCTGCATGAAGATAAGTATGTGCGTGGATATTCCAGCTCAAACTCAGTTTGTATGAGAGCTCTCTACGTGGGGAGCTATTGCAGTAGAGAGAGGTTTGTGTCTGATTTTGCAGGACATTAAGAAAAGACAAAACGTTGAACTAAAGTTTTAGGCCTTGCTCTTGCAAATGTTAGCATGCAGGATGGGAACAGTTTCTTTCCTGATGGCTCCTAGCTTGGCTGTGGTACAAGTTTCTGTGTGGCGACAGATGGAAGAGGCGATATTGCCACTTTACAGCTTCTTCAGACGAGCGTGCCGGGATCCCTGTCTCAGTGACTCTTCATAACAAAGCAGTTTAATTTGCAGTCATTTGCAGATACACTATATAATGCTAAGTTTCTTTTATATTTTTGGCCTGATTTGTTGTTTTCTTTTCTTTCATTTTTCCCCCAACTATTAACTGGGCTTATTATATGCATAGACTATAAAACTTCTCTTTTAAAATAATGGTGTAAGTTTATAGTTCTTGACTACTTTTTAATCCCAGACGTCTGCAATGCCACTTAGTCAGCAGAATGTTCCTATTTAGGAATGTGCTTGTTATGTGGAACACTCCTGTATCCAAGGAGTTTGCAAACTGACTGGTTTGACTACAGCTAGATCAGACATATAAAATATACTTCGGGATGGGATTGGGACAAGACCATTAATGAAATTATTATGAGATAAGAGGTGTCCTTGAGAAGCAAATTGTGAAAGAGTGAGGTCACGGAGTGCAAGAGAATAGTAAACTTTTGAAAGTAGCTGAAATGTGTATCTTTGTGGCTGAATGATTTAAACCATGCACTGAAGTGGAAAACCACAGAGGGGATATACTGAGCTGTAATGGGAAGAAGAGGAGGGAGAGAAAAACACGCAGGTAGCTGATGGGCATGTTGTTTTTTATGGACATCAAATCTGCTGGGGTTCTTATCGTATTAAAGCCATGCTGATTTCTGAATGCAATGAAACTTCCTCAGAACCTAACTTTTACTGAAGGGTAGAAAAATAATGGTTTGCTAATTTTTTTGTTAAATATCTATCCCTGAGGGTTTTTTTGTGTTTATATGTGTTTCTGTGTATGTGTGTGTATATATGTATATATATATGTGTGCTGCTTTTTACAGCTCCTGGTGTTCACTTCAAGTCCTCTGTCATGGATGAGACGGCTTTGTCCCTTGGAACAATAGATGTTTCCTATTTGTCCACCTCAGCAGAGTGCAATATCAGTAGATGCAAGCATTCCAGTGAAGAATGGGTAAGAAAATATTGTGACTGTTACTGGTCATACTTGTCTGATTTTTCCTTCAAGTTGAAAGTAGACTCTTTTTATTATGAAGAATGAAAATAAGGCATCATGTCTCTCCTGGATGATACAGATTCATTTTAATAACTTGAAATATAAAGAAGGAGCCAGCACTTCAGTGCTAGGCTGTAGACTAACGTTGCTCTACAAGAAAAATCCTGTTTAAACCTATGGATAGTCTTGCACTCTTCTGGTGTGATGTTACTAATCACTTTATATAGCAGTAAATGTGAAGAATCCCATTCTACAGTAGACTGAGGTCAAATAAAGCTCATTGATGTTCTGAAAGAAGCAGTTTGAAGTGCACAAGCGAAAAGGAATGTGAAGCTAAAGATGCTTGGCCATGTTGCCATTGTAGCTGGAGCTTTTCATGCAATACGGGAGGCAGAGAAAAATTGGTGGATATAAATATGAGCCTATTAAAAGACTATGTCCTCTGTTGAGTGAGTCCTGGGATTTGGAGGAGATAAAAGGGGCAGTAATCAGAGAGGGCTGGGTGGAGCAAAAAGAGCCACATGGGGACTGAGCTAGTACTGGCTGGTTTAGAAGGATAGGTCAGGACGAATTAGACATGGCTCTGGAGAGGAGGAGTTTGAACTTGATACAGAAAGAAGAATTGGAGACATGGTCAGAGTTGAGGGAAAGAACAGATGTCCTGGCAGCTGGGTTTGCTATCTAGCTAGATCCAAGTTACTTCAGACATCAAGCTGTGGTAACCAAGAGATCTGTGAGAGAGTAGGATTAAAGGCAGGCAAAACAGTAAACATAGGAAGGAGGTTTTGTAAGGACGTGGTGATGAGTTCAGTCAGGGCAGAAGGAAGACTTTTGTTAGTGGTTAATTTTGGAGTTAGCCTTATGGAAATTGGTAGGTGACTGGAGCAGGCTTGGCAGCTTGATGCTTATTTATTCCAGATGGAAGACTTAATCTTGGAATAATTGCCAATTCAATTGCCAGATGTGCTATATGCACATTTTAGTTTTCAGGTGTCTTCAGCATTGCTTTTGACTTTCAGGTTGTTTCTGACTGGGCTGGCTTTCTAGCTGAGTAGGTGATTCTCTGTGTTGGTGTTTTCCAACTCCTATGCTGATTCGAGCTATTGGTTCTACCACACTTTTCTTCCATGTAAATGTGTAACTTTAAACAACTTTCTGTTTTGGTCTGTTTCTGTAATTTCCATTTTTAATAAAAAATTTACTATGTATATGGTTCAGAAAATGATAATGCAGTGCTCATTCTGAGCAATAGTTCAGACTTTAACAGGAACGATCAATGTCGTAGGAAAAACTTGTTAAGTCTGTTTTCATTGTGTCCTAACATAGAGAATGTGCTCTGTGAAGGCAGTTACCTTGGAGTTTTTGTCTCTATAACCTCCAGAAGGACAGCATAGCATTGGAGAAGGCACAGTGCTCCTTGTTCCATGGCACTTTGCATGGAGCTGCTGAAACAGAGACTACAGAGTAAACTGTTAATATTCTGCCTACGTTCAGGCTTCTTGCAAGTTTTCAAAGTAATGTCCAGTTAAAGCTTAAAAGACATTTCTCATGTTATGAGCACTCTGACATCATTGAAAGTGTCATTTGCTGTGAATTTCTTTCACTTTTCTCAGCTATCAAGTTTCCTGGCTGCTTCTCATTAGAGCTGTTACATATTTTAACGTTTTGTGTTGTCAGCAAATGCTGCAGCACTTAAGATACAAAAATGCAACACTGTGATTTTGGTGTTATGTTTTTAAAATCACATCCTCTGGAGAGAGACTATAATTTATTTCAGAAAAATCTTTGGGGGAAAAATGATGTTTCACATAATTCTGGACCCGGGGGGTGGTGGTGGTGGTATTTTTTGTGTGTGTCTGACAACTCCTTTTACTCAATAGTGTTCACATAACCAGTCAAATGCATATTTCTGGTTATTTAGACAGTGATCTTTTGCTCTGCAGGGAGAGTGTAACTCAAGGCCCACTCTCTTCCGATCTGCCACTTTAAAATGTAAAGAGACTTTGCTGAGCAGAAAAAGGCCATTTGTGGGACGATGTTGCTACGTATGCACTCCCCAGAGCCGGGTAAGAAGATTACAGACCGGATTATGTTTGACAACAACACATAGTTGCAGTGTAGTGGAGTTTCAGTAGTTTTCTTACTTCCAAAGTTGAGTTCATAGTGTTATTATTTCATAAAAAACACAGTTTTTCAAGTTTGTTTGAAGTTATGGAATTAGTGGATGACATGGAGCTGTCGTGATGCTTTGTCTCCCACAGCTCTCCAGCTCTTCAGAATTAGGAAATTTTCCACACAGTTAGGAAATTGTGTGGAGAAATTATCTGCTCTGCTAGATGAAGAATGGGAATTGGATGCATATTAAAGTGTTAAAGCCTACTTTTAGGATCCCTAATTCTCTATCTACAGAATAAGTACGGTTCTGAAAGTAAGTGGTATGCTTCCCTTCAAACTTGAAGAGATCAGGCCTTTGCTTGAGAAGAAAAGTTAGTTTCCTACAGGTGGCTGATTCCTGACTTCTCTTGCCAGCCTGGAAACAAGGAGTGCCACTTACAGTGCTGGGAACGGTGTCAAGATGACTCTAGAGAGGTTGCACCAGCTAATTTAAAATGTGAATTTTATTGAACTGCATTGGGCAGACTTTCTGTGAGCTGAAGATGCTAAATGCTGGTAAATGGCATAATAGAGTTTGCAACAAGTTCATCATATAATCTGAATGTGTGTACACCCCAGGATTCAAACTGCACTTAGTTGCACCGGCACTAAGTTCCATGATTGGCTGGATTAGAGTGAAAATCTGCTCATTTCTTTGACCAAGCAAAAGTTGTTGTTCCACTCCATTCCTATACCAGAATAGAAGTGTGAGATGGAGAGCCAAGCATAATGTGAAGGCTGTCTATGATAGGTGTAAGACTACTTTTATCAGACATGGGGTTTGACTTCTAAAAATCTGTGTAGGAGTCCTGTACTTAAGGCTTTATAGATTTTCATTAAGCTGCTAGTAGTTAGGCTCTCTGCTCAAGTCAGGAATTATGCTTTAAAAATAAAAATCTTGTTCTGTATTTTGTTCACTTAATAAGAAACTAAGTAACTATCCAGAGATCCCGCTCAAGAAAGGGGTATGATGTGATGAAGTCCTTCATTGCTTTCTCCCACAAGGAGAAAGTGCCATCTTTAGAGCAGACTCTTAACAAAGCAGATCCTGACATTAGACTATAGGTATTTCACTTTTTGGAGCTGCCTGCTTCAGTAATTCTCTTAAGGAAAAAGGGTGGATGAGTGAGACATTTCCTTAAGTTGGCCAAACTTAAGTGTTGGACAAAGTATCAGCTTGTCAAAGGTGAGAGTGGGAAGACTTACATCTCCCCTCTGTACTTCCCCTGCTGTCTTGGAAGCTGATCAAGTTCACTAACCAAGCAGAAAACTACCTGCTTTATTTATTCATTTAGTGTGGCTGTCTTAGTTTTCTGCCTTGCCTGAATGAGGTTGGCTTATTAGGGGATGTGATGAATGCTGGAGGTGGTGCAAGTCAAGAGGTGAAGGACTGGCCTGGTGTCAGTTTTGTAATTAAATATTGTTTGGGCAGAATGAAACTAGCTTCTTGGTCTTGAAATATGAAAGAATAAAGTTTAGGTTTTCCTGCCAAGAAGTAGTTATCTAAGGATGAGCTGCTCCAAAATGCATCCCAGAACAGTTAGTGCGCTGGCAGGTAGAGTCTGTACTGGGAAGGTTGAAGGCAGGATTAAGTTTGTTGCTCAGGCAGAGCAGGAATGTGGAGTTCTGCCACCTAACCCTGGATGGATATCCTGACCCTTGGTCTGCTGTTATGTGATGCCTGATCTGCTGGCAAACTGCTTGTCACAGACTGAGCACCAAAAGGCTTGTAATTACACTAACGCTGAATGCGGCTTGGTAAAGTTCTCTCTCAAAGATGAGCTCTGTATTACGACAAGTCCTGGTTTATGTTATATCAGAATATAATAAAATATTCTGACTTGAAGAATACAACCAATACAACCATTCCTGTTTGCAGTAAAGCCTAGAGAATACTTTGAAAGTATTGGAGTCAGGAATAGGGACTTTCTGGATGTCATTTTCATTTCAGAGCAGTTTGTGTGTACTTTGTGAGTGAGTTCAGCACTTCTGTGCTTTGGTTTTTGTTTATAATAGAGGCAAAAAACATTGCATTGTCTCAAATGTTTTGGTGACTGTAAAGACACAGTTATTCACATGTCACAAAGTAGTCCACCAATCCTTTTTTACTTGGTTTTACAGGATAACTTCTTCAATTCCAGTATTCCTTCTTTGGGTCTACGTAATGTCATATATATCAATGAAACACACACGAGGTAAGGTAGCAAGTCTTTCTTTTGCCTTTAAAATTCTGTATCTGGTCTTACAACAGGAGAAGACTCTAGGACTGAATGAATATATACTACTGTCCTAAAATGCAGGAATTGGTGCTGACTTCAGGAAAGTAATGTAGTTGTTAAATCTGGCCATGTGTATTTTGGGGTTGGACAAAGTCCTTTGGGGTTATAGCCAAGGAGTTTAAGGGTCAAACCTGTTTTCACAGAAAACACAGCATGTTTAAATCCTTTCTCCTTTAGTGCAAATGGCAGCATCTATACCATAATTCTGTGAAGAACTGTTTTATTCCCATGCTCAAGAATGACTTCAGGCTGCATTTCAATATACTGAGGAGATCGGGCTCACAACGTAGACGTTGACTAATACCACTAATGACAATTAAATCTGAATATGTCTTACGACACTGTCTCTTCTCTGCCTTGGTGGCAGAGTGCAGCTCGTTAATGATGGTGAATATGACCTAAAAATGATGATGTATCTTTGCACTATTGGAAGGCTATCTTGTATTCTAGATAAAGATACTGGAAATACATAGAAAAATCTTTATTCTGTCCTTTGAAAAGTTAAAAGTGCTTGCTAAGGTTTTTACAGTAGTCATTAGCATAAGCAGGTCTTGCAGTGTTTGCCATAGCCACAGCAAACAAAGAGAGGCCAGCAGCCTGAAAGAAATGAGCCAAAGTGTCTGAGTGGAAGAAAGGCAGCATTGTGCTGTGCTTGAGAAGGAGGAAGCTAATGTTGGAGGATGTTCATTCTCTAATTTGAATTAATTACGTTATTTAAGAGTTTGAGCTTGCAGTTTAGAATACAGAAAAATAACAGAAAGAGTGTTGAACTTTAAAAGAAAAAATAGGTCCAAAAGTCTCCTGCTTGAATGGTTTTGAATGGTCAGAGTTACTCAAATTAGGAATATAAGGGCAACAAAATATGGGTTAATGAGTTATTCTGAAATAAAAAAGCTTTAGCTCAGAATGTCATTATAGTCTGAAAATGAAGTTCTGAAATCCTCTGGGGTTACATAGCCACAGTTTCTTTGCCTTAGGAAGCAAGAGGGATTCTCTTTAGCTGACAGCATATTGAGACAGCCTTCTCCTGAGGTGCGAATATGTCAGTTTTATAACACAACTTGGCTGGCTCCATTCTGCATGGTTTTTGTCTTCTATCATTGCTACATGATTAGAAAACAGATATAATGCAGTATAATTAGAAAAATCTAACCTGTAAAATGAGTGTAGAAGCCTTTATACCTTGACAGATCCCTGCAGTAGCTGTAGGCTGTTGTGGCGATATATTCATGGTTACCAAAATTGTTGTCAGAAAGAAGCATATCCTTCACTCTGCTGTTTAGAATAATAAGGCTCTCAAACTCTGAGGAGAAGGGGAGAGTGGAAGAGCAATTAAAACAGTCACAACTCTACTTCCCTGACAGCATGAATAGCAAAATTCTGCTCATTGAAATGATGTGAATGTTTTTGTAACAGCTAGGTGTCAGACTGTTCTGATGGCTTGTGCGTGTGCACTCGTCTCAGTTTTATTGCAAGTTACCTCTGTGCTCAGGAGGTTTGGCCTTTTGCAGTGTAAAGGTTCCTTCACATCTTTCCTAGCTGGCTTTAACACATGCATAAATGTGCTGAAATACGGTAGGGAAGTTTAATGGCCAAGATCAGTAACTCATGTGATGACAAGGAGTGAGACCTTGGTACCGCTCCAGCATGGAAACCAACGTGAGCATTGCCACCTACGGTTCAGTTTGGGACACTCTCCAGAGCATTAGTGATGCATTGCACCAGCAGTCCTCTTGCATAATACTGTGTGCTCTGGTCTTAGGAATGGCCAGAATTTAATTTTTCCTTTCAGCTCTTAATTTTGCTCCTTCATGTCAGCTCTGCTGTTCACAAGTCTCAGCTCTGTTTGGTTTGTGGAGTGACTTGCATGAGTGGTGACTTGTCCAGTCCCGGCCTGATGAAGGAGGGTGGCAAAGAGAGAGCATGGTAATGAATATTCATTGCTGAGGACTGGGTTTTGTCCTTTCCCATGTCACATGCACCTTCTGTGATATTAGGAAAACGACTCAAAATAACATTTTCTCAGGTGACTGCTGCTGGTATGATCCAAAGATTAGAGGAGGGTTAATTTAAAGGGAAGAGACTGGCCGCATAAGCTGCTTAAATGCTCAAATGCTTAGAGAGATTTACTGTTTAGCGGTTCTACTCCTGTTAAAACTTTGCAAGGAGAGGGTATGTAGAAGGCACATAGGGCTTGGTGTTTAAAAACACTAGAAAGGAAGCAAAGATTTTGAATAAAGTGTTTTTCAGGTTGGTGGCTTAAGGCAAACATATTTTTCAGAAGTGTCTGTGAGAGTATATCCTCCGTGTACAACGTGAACAACTTTCCCAAGAGGACTTGGTGCTTTTTGAAGATGCTGACAAACCTCTTAGCTGGGCATTTATGTTCCTTCATGGAAGGTCACTGACGCAGAAATCAGCACTGCCTGTTTTATCCTCGCTGAGCTCTAGGGAGTTCAGCAGACAGACAGAATGTATGTGCTGGTTTCAAGCTACTTTCCTGTGATACTGTGAATGTTTTCAGGCCAGTATCACCCTGAATTGAAGTAATGCAGACTTCAGTTGTCTCAGATAATTTGTGCTATGCATTGGTTATTTAATCTGTAACACCAGCATATTGGCAATTTGCTGGAAGATGTAGAAGGTTTTGGGCAGCCCTTCATAAAACCACTTTTGCTTCTGAATTGTATTTTAATGTATTTTTAATACTCTTTTTTTATGGCACTGAAATATTTTGAGGAGAGGCTGAGGGAGCTGGGGTTGCTTAGCCTGGAGAAGAGGAGTCTCAAGGGTGACCTTATTGCTCTCTACAACTCCCTGAAGGGAGGTTGTGGACAGGTGGAGGTTGGTCTCTTCTCCCAGGCAGCCAGCACCAGAACAAGAGGACACAGTCTCAAGCTGCACCAGGGGAGGTTTAGACTGGATGTTAGAAAGAAGTTCTATACAGAGAGAGTGGTTGCCCATTGGAATGGGCTGCCTGGGGAGGTGGTGGAGTCATCATCACTGGAGGTGTTCAGGAGGAGACTTAATGGGGTGCTTGGTGCCGTGGTCTAGTTGTTTAGGTGGGTTGGATTGGTTGATGGGTTGGACGCGATGATCTTGAAGGTCTCTTCCAACCTGGTGTATTGTATTGTATTGCACTTTGAAAGTCACACTCAAAACCCCTTCATATTTCTGTAGGTACAGAGGGTGGCTTGCAAGACGCTTTTGTTACGTCCTTTTTGTGCAAGAGAGGGATGTTCATAAGGGTATGTTTGCCAAGAATCTGACAGAAAACGTGCTGAATAACAGCAGGTAAGATCATGCAAAAGAAAGGATTTATTTTCCTTTTTTAATGACTGATGCATTATAAGGTGATACAAGAATTTGGAAGTGGCAGGTTTTGAAAATCAGGCTATTTGCAATCTTAGAAGGTAGCAGTATCTTTCAGCACAGCCTTTCACGACTGCAATTTGCAGTTTCTAAAGTTTGACTAGGCAAAGAGGGGAGCTGAGGAATTCTAAATCTCCAAAGGAATGATGCTTTGTGGGTGGACAGCAGATAGTACAGAGAAAAATGATTTGTTATATGGTAACTCTTCAAATGTTTGTTTATTGAATTTATCAAAATCATTATCCATAAAGTCATATTGCTGTCAGCAGACATTGTCAGTGTTTCAGAAATAATAGGAAGGCAGCATTTCAGAGTACCCTGAGTGTATACCAAGAGTGTGAGGCAACTGGGAAAAGGCTGCAGCATACAATACCTACCCTTTGTGGGGCTTGTTTTCTGATTCATATACCACATTTTGAATGGTGTGTTGATCCCCTGATTAGCTGTTTAGGTATCAGTTTTCCCTGGAAACAGGGAAATTCAGCTGGATGTGCACTCCTTGAGACTACTTTCACTTGTTAAGAGGGCACATGCTGCCTACATTGACATTGCTAATTCTCCTGAATTTTTAATGTTCGAGTCCCATCTGCAGATGATAGTATTGCTGTTGAAAAGTAAAGCAGACTGTGTTGTGCCACAGTTATGGTGTATTAAACCACTTAACCTCTCTTAGAGATATTTTAAATGGGGAAAACAGCCCTTATAAAATATAGTCAGATTTTGTAGAACTGGGAATTCAAAGGGGAAGGTATCTTTAAAGTGCAAAATAGCAACTGTGTAATTCTCTCTAAGGAGGCAAGTGAAATTGCCATGGTAGGAAAAAGAAAACACGAACAAAGAGGAGATTTCAGCTGTTCTTTCTGCATTTCTAACCTTATTAACCATTTCTGAAAATTGGCAGTCACTTGATGTCAGTACCTGTGAACTGCATATGCACTGTTTTGTGTGATCAACTTCGAGTGCCTTTATCCATTGTCTACCTATTCAGTCAGACCTTAGAACATGCCTGAGTTGAATTTAAAGCATTTGGAGTACACTCTTACAGTGTGCATATTCTTTTATGCTTGCAAGTTAACTCCTGTAGTAACACACAGATAATTGCCAGTAGCTGTAGTCTGTGTCTTGCACTCCTCTGTTGTGGGACTGTCTCATAAGTTTTACTTTTTAATGTTAGGGTCCAGAAGGCCATTGTAGAGGAAGCTTCCGTACCAAGTGCTCCAGGTAGTTTTGCTCAAACAGATCCTAAAGCTATCAACAAAGTGAAGAAAAAAGCTAGGAAAATTCTACAGGAAATGGTAGCAAATGTGTCACCTGCTTTAATCAGGTAAGGAAAACAGCTTATGAGTGATGTCAGTGGGTAGAAGGGCAGCCAAGCTCTCTCCAAGTTATACCAGCAGGGCTTGTAACACATTATTCATAAGTAATGAATATTTATTCATAAAAAAATATTACATTATTCATTGAAAGTCCTTTTCTAGTGTTATTGAATGAAATGGTACTTACTCTTCATTCTCAGATGCAGCAGAAACCCTCTGCCTTTCAAGGGATAAAATCTTACGATAAGATTAAATACATTCTTTGCTGTTTGTCTTCTGAAAATAGATTCTGTTCTAATGCTTTGACCAACATTAGCATCCTTTGTTGAGCAGCAGATAGCTGCAGCGTCTTAGACTGTGACAAACCTTTTTTCTAGTATGCCATCGACTATCACAACCTGCAGTTACAAATAGCTCAGAGGGATGTGATGTCCACTTTTACTGCTAAGGAAGAATTTGTCTCTTGTCATGTTGCTAGTTCCCTTTACCCTGTATTGTTTGCAACCCTGTTAAATTGTCCCACAAGACCAGATACATGCTGTATCAATTTGCCCCATATGTAAAGTGGTCTCTGCCCTTTGCACAGCCTTCACACTGATGCTGACACTCAGTTTTGTGTCATAACTGCAAGAGGCTGAAATGTGGTTGCTAGCCATGGCTTTGCTGATAGGCAAAAACTTGTTAAGCAATTGGATTTTACTGTCATTTTGTTTTAATATAAAGTAATCAGATTTTATGGCTTTGCCTTTAGTAAGCTATAGAAACAATGTAAAATAGAAGCAGAAGACGAATTAAACTTTTTGAATTTGTTTGTTCTTCCCTCAGGTTGACTGGCTGGATATTACTGAAGCTGTTCAACAGCTTTTTCTGGAATATTCAGATCCATAGAGGTCAAATAGAAATGGTGAAAGCAGCAACAGAGGTAAGGGAATGTGGGAAAGAATTTAGTAAGGTAGATTTCTGATGTAGTTTCTATTAATATTTTCAAATCTTTCTCTTTTTAGGAGAGTTCTAAGACGGTGTGATAATCAGATTGTAGACAGAACTGTCCCATATCTGTGAAATAGAGCTTTTGAATAAATGCAGTGCTCTTTGAGTTGTATAACCTAAAACTCTATGTGAACTCTGATTTCACCTTTGTTTCAGAGTCAAAGTTTAACTGTCAGGCTGAATGATTATCTTGGATAAGCTTTGTCCAGCATGATTTCTTTTGTTGTGCTGACGCAGCCAGTAATGAATCGTAGGTCTAATTAGGATTCTTCACCCTCACCTTAATTTGGAAGAAAAATCTTTTTAAGAAGTAAACTTTTCCTATTACTTCCTAGCAATCTGTTTCCAGTCTTTTGATATTTATTCACATTTATCAAAATAACTCCTCAGTTGTACCATTTTCTTTGCATGCAAGGGAACTGATGCTTTTTGCAGGGTTTGTCTTAGAAAGGTGGAGTCGATGAATGAAACAAACCAAAAGGTTCCTAAAACTTTCTACTATCTTTTGATTCCAGTGTTTTGGGAACCTAATAGAGAGAAAGAGCAGTACATTGGTGACACTGATGATTTAACCACATCCCTTTAATTGATTGCTTTCTCAGTACTGTGAGTCTGGAGGAACTGGGTGTATTAATCATTGGTAACATAATGCATACAACTGAAAAATGAAAATTAAGACATGCAGTTGACTTTTATCTTATCATCATGGTTGAATGAAAACCAGAAGCAAACAAACTGGGTGATGGTAACTGGAAAATACCATCAGTTCTGCTGATATGATGCTAGCAATCTCAGAGGTGGACTGTAGAAAAGAAATAATACTCAGCATCTTTTACCAACTGCCTTCTATCCTTTTTTTCCCCATCAGATGAATTTGCCTCTTATCTTCTTACCTGTTCACAAATCCCACATAGATTACCTGCTCCTTACATTCATTCTTTTCTGCCATAACATCAAAGCACCCTACATTGCTGCAGGGAACAATCTCAACATCCCCATCTTCAGGTAATAACCTCTTAATTGAAAAAACCGAGGATGGGAGGGTGCGGGGGAAGGGATTGTGCAACCTGTTGTGCAATATATCTTCTGTCCAGGTGTAAGATAATCTGAGTATTCTTACACCGCCTTGTAGAACTTCTTTAGTTCCTATTACATGCTCAGAGAGAGCATATCAAAATCCTTCTGAGAAGCTCTGTCATAGCCTAAGTAGGGTAAGGAAGGATATTCCTCTCTTCTAGGAGTGTCAAAGTGGGTAGGTGACTAAGGAAAGGGAAGTATGTGAAAAAGTATGTGAATGAACAGCTCTTTGTCATGAAGTTTAATGAGCTGGCCAATGGGCAGAAACAGCACAGAGTGAATTATTCTTTAGGGGAAAGTATTCCACTTGGTCTCTGTTTAAATTATATTTGTGGTGGTGAAGAGCCTAAGGTCTTTTAGGTAGCACTTTGCCAGTGAGGCAGGATTTGGGGACGTATTGCAGGAAAGAGGAAAAAAGGAAGATACCTTGACTTAGAGGGTGTTTTGCACTAGTAGGTGCTGGTCACTGATGGTCCCACTAAGAGGCATTCAGACTCTATAAAGCATTGGCTAAAATGCTATTAGGCCTAGCAGTATAAAGAAAGAGATACTAGCTTTGACAGTGTCTTTAGACACTGGGAATCCCGAGTTGTGCAGCCTCCAGCAGGCCTGTGATTAATGCACAGTGTGCTGTGCATAACCCTTTGTGCCTGCAGAACGTTATCCTATTTTGATCATTTGAGCTAGTACAGGATTTTCTTACAAAAAAACAACTCAATTCATCATTTCTTCTCTCAAGCAGAAAGGATATTCCCATGAGAACTTCTTGCTACACTTAGATAAAGGCGAAGCCATGCAAGTGGCATAATTGCTGGTGCTGAGTGAGAGATGCCTGCTTAGTTGGCTGAGCTGATTCTGCAGGGGTATGTGTAGCACAACATGGGCACAAAGGCTGTGCTGTATGTGCAGCACAGCACTGACTTGGGCTAACTCAGCTCAGTGTACAATAGTTTCCTGGTCAGGGGGTTTATTACAGAGAGTAAGTGGTCTGTCAAGAGGGTGAAGTGGGGTAAGACAGTGCAGAGAAGCCTGTTTCTTAACTTAGAGTAATACTTGTATGGTCCTATCATGTGCAAGTAGTGTAATACCTTTTAGTCTTAGAGAATTTAAAGTAATTTTAGTTCCTGTTGTGTCCTGGGAGCTGTGGAGTATTTGTCTGCAAAGTAAAATCAATGAGTACAATTCTTCTTCATTATGTAGCACATTGATCCGCAAGCTGGGAGGGTTTTCATTCGGCGGAGGTTGGATCAGACTCCTGATGGTCGTAAGGACTTCCTCTACAGAGCTTTGCTCCACGTGGTAGGTATTTCTTGTCTCTGTAGTATTTTAGTCAGGTGGTAAGTGGGAGAGTGAGTTCTATTGGTCTGGGGGTGCTATTTTGAATTCATCTTCGCTTCCATGCTGCATGCTGGGTCCAGTTCTGGGCCCCTCAGTTCAAGAAAAATGTTGAGTTGCTCAAACGTGTCCAGAGAAGGGCAACAAAGCTGGGGAGGGGTCTGGAGCACAGCCCTGTGAGGAGCGGCTGAGGAAGCTGGGGTTTAGCTTGGAGAAGAGACTCAGGGGAGACCTTATTGCTATCTACAACTACCTGAAGGGAGGTTGTAGATAGGTAGGGGTTGGTCTCTTCTTCCAGGCAGGCAGTGGCAGAACAAGAGAACACAGTCTCAAGCTGTGCCAGGGGAAGTTTAGGCTTGAGGTGAGGAGAAAGTTCTTCACAGGAGTTACTGGCCATTGGAATGTGCTGTCCAGGGATGTGGTGGAGTCACTGTCCCTGGAGGTGTTCAGAAGAGAATTGGACATAGCATGGTTTCGTTAGTCGTGAGGTGTTGGGTGATAGGTTGTACTGGATGATCTCTGAGGTCTTTTCCAACATTATTGATTCTATGAGTCTGTGATGGCCTGATGTAATACTTTGTGCCATTCAGTATAATAGCTGTATTCGCATCGTGGAAGATGGGTTGTACTGGGGAAGCAGGAGAGTTCTATGCAAATTGGCTAGATCAACTGTTGCTAAACATGCTGTTCTTGAACAAATGGCATTAATACTGCTTCTATGTTCATGCAAGTTCAATTGCAGCCTGGTCTGGGTTAATGTCAAGCATTAATTATTGCATTTGTTTTTTCCACAAGTATTCATGCTAAATCATAATCCTCCAGTGTTATTAAAAGGAAATGGGTACTGAAAATATGTTTCCAATGTGACTTTACCAGTATAATTATTTAGTTTTTCCTTCTTTTTCCCATCTTTTGGTATGCAGCACATAGAAGAATTGCTGAAACAGCAGCAGTTTTTAGAAATATTCTTGGAAGGCACACGGTCTCGAAGCGGAAAGACATCTGGAGCTAAAGCAGGCCTTTTATCCGTGGTGGTGGATGCTCTCTTCTCCAATGCTACTCCTGACGTCCTAATTATACCTGTGGGAATCTCCTATGATCGCATAATTGAAGGTCACTATAACAGTGAACAGCTGGTGAGAACGGTTTTGCTACTTGTTTTGCCTAGGGGATTTTCTGTTGATGTGCAGGGAAATGTGTTACATGGCTAAACGCTTTACTAGTTGTCCTCTGTCCCTTGCACTTGGGTGTTAGTGATGGAAGAGCACAGAACTATGAATCACAAAACCTCTCTGACAGGGAGTGCTAAGGTATGGGTGACATACTTCTGAATGCAAATGCGTGACACAACAAATCAAAGTTAAAAGGTGCACCCAAATCCTTGGCCTTGTTTTGTCTGCCGTGGCATGCATTTTAAGTTTAAGCATAACTTTTTCATTGCAAATTGGAAAAAAAAATGCTAAGCAGCCATCTATGTTTTCCAGGGTAAGCCTAAGAAGAATGAAAGTCTTTGGGGTATAGCTAGAGGAGTCTTCAGAATGCTGCGGAAGAATTATGGCTGTGTCAGAGTAGACTTTGCTCAACCATTTTCCTTAAAAGTAAGTTGGGTATTTTGAAGATCCTTTCAAAAGTTTGATATTTTTTGATGTTTCAGTAGTGGGACACATTGATTTTGCTCTTTGTGGATTATCACTACTACTGTAGAATAGAATAGGATAGGATAGGATAGGATAGGATAGATAGGATAGGATAGGATAGGATAGGATAGGATAGGATAGGATAGGATAGGATAGGATAGGATAGGATAGGATAGGATAGGATAGGATAGGATAGGATAGGATAGGATAGGATAGGAAAGGAAAGATGTTGAGTTGCTGGAACATGTCCAGAAAAGGGCAGCTAAGCTGGTTTGGAGCACAAGCCCTATGAGGAGAGGTTGAGGGAGCTGGGGTTGCTTAGCCTGGAGAAGAAGAGGCTCAGGGGAGACCTCATTGCTGTCTGCAACTACCTGAAGGGAGGTTGTAGCCAGGTGGGGGTGGTCTCTTCTCCTGGGCAACCTGTGACAGAACAAGAGGACACAGTCTCAAACTGTGCCAGGGAGGTTTAGGCTGGATTTTAGGAAGAAGTTCTTCATAGAAAAAGAGATTGGTCATTAGAATGGGCTGCCCAGGGAGGTGGTGGAGTCACCATCATTGAAGGTGTTTAGGAAGAGACTGGATGGGGTGCTCGGTGCTATGGTTTAGTTGATTAGACAGTGTTGGATGATAGGTTGGACTCAGTGATCTCAAAGATCTTTTCCAACCTGGTTAATTCTAATTCCAATTCAGAATAGAATAGAATGGAATTAACCAGGTTGAAAAAGACCTTTGAGATCATCAAGTCCAGCCTATTACCTGACGCCATATAGTGAAGCCCATCCTGGTGGGACAAAAGTATACCTGTTGTCTTTACAAAGTATACCTGTTGTCATTTACATTAAGCTGAAATAGTCTCAGAGGTGATGCAAAGGGTAAGTATTCTCGCTGGGCTTCTTTGTTTTGTGTTGTTTCAACAAGCAATCTTTAGAATGGTCCTTGTACCATGTAATAATAATTATGTGGCAGAAATATTTGGAGTTGAAGGAAACTGACTACTGTTCGCCAGTTTGCAATTAAGAGACTTAACGCTATGGTTGAGGAAGAACATTGATCTCACTGGGGTTTTAGAATTGCTGAGCTAATTAGTAGCTATAGAAGTATGGATAACATGCCATAAAAAGCTGCATAGTCTTTAAAAGACATACTTTACAACTGTTGCCTACGCTAGTTCACCAAATAGTGTTGTGTAGTATCTCAGGGAATGGGCTGGTGTAGTAGTATCTGCCTTCACTTAGATTTTCTCTGTTCTGATTGCAGAACCTACTACTATGCTTAGCTTAGTGCATTTCACAAAGCCATGTTCTGCTACAGTGTATCTTATTTTCAAGTGTGACTTTAATAAGATTAACTACTGTAACAACAACCTCCTAGAACATTATTCAAATTAATTAGGTGTTCTTCTTTCTGCCCTACTTCTCTCAAGCAGGAGGTTGGAGAGCTTTGGAGGGTTCAATTACCACAACATGAAATTATTGTGACCGTCTACACTGCATGATAATTAGCATAGTAGGGAAAAATATTAACTGAGTTGCAAAGGAGAAGGCTTGGGGTATTCTTGGTAAGGAGTTCACAATTGTTCTTGGATCAGTATAAGGAAAAGAAGGTTATCTGCTCTCTTAATCTAGTGAAATGCTGATCACACTATACCTTCCTAGGAACCTCTGTCAGGTCGCATGTATATTAATACTCATTTTTGTACTCCAGAGGGGGCAATAAATGACATAAGTTGTTTAAGTATGCTTTAACCAAGATTCACAGATGTGTAAGTGTTTTAAAATTGATGTTGTATCTTTAAATTGCTGTAGTTAGGTCCCTGCAGATTTTTCTGAAGGAGATGAGCTTTGTGGGTTAATTTCGGGCATCTGCAATTCTGTGAGCGCAGGCTTAGAAGCAGAAGAGAGCGAGCCGGCTGTGAAAGTCTTCTAAGCAGCTTTCCTTGGAGGGAAGTGTTTTCCTGACCAGCAGGTTAAGTGGCTCTTTAGTTTCCCACATCGGCCTTTATAGAAACTTAGAGAACACAGCGTCCTGAAAACTGAATAATGTAAATGCTAACGTGTAAGAGAGATGTCTGGCTTTTGAGAAATTCAGAATGCAGGAATTCCAAGCATGAGGCACCCTGCCTGCTTCCTGGGTGCTTTAGTTTGTGACACCGTGAGGGGTCTTGCAACGGGAATTTCTACCCTGGTGTTTGTTTACCAATGGAGAAGTTTCCTATCCTGGCAGCAGCCAGCAATAATTAGTCACCATGTTGGTTCTGAATAAGTATTTGCTCTTGGTCATGTTAATGAAGGCAGTTCTCATTAATTTAATCATGGAGTAGCTGGTCTCCAAGGAGTTGTTCCCAGCAGAGTGCTGAGAGGCTATGTATTGTCTTTGTTGCAGTGTTTTTCATGGAGTACAGATTCCTTGCTGTGGAAAGTTTACCTTTTCATAAAACAAAATCACAAGCAAATAAACTGTTGAAAGTTTTGCATTTCTGTGACCTTGTTACTACTCTATTAGTGTTAGCTATTTGTAATCATAGTTACAGTTTGAAATACTTGCCATTTTCGTGTAATGACATCACCAGCTGAATGGAAGTGCAAAAAAATATCAAATCTCCTCTTAACAGGAATATGTAAACAGCCAAAGCCAAAAGCCTGTGCCTGCTCCACGTTCTTTGGAACAAGCTTTGTTACCAGCTATACTTCCATCAAGGTAGAGATACTTTTTTTTTGATGTTAGGGAGGATGGGCTTGTTGGATGGGTTTGTTTTGGTGCTTTTTGTGTTACCTTGTGTCTGTTCTGAGCAGGGCTTGAACTCCCCAAGAGTAACCTAATTGTGTATAGAAAACCTGAAAACTTTGGACAGTTGTAACTGTGCAATTTGTGATGAGAGTTGCATTCTTTTGGGCAGCTCTGTTATTTTTTCCCTTTTTCAATTTCCCCCCACTCCCTCCTTTTTTTAAATTTTAGTGACCTTTGTTGGTTTAACTTTAAAGTTTATGGAATAACTTAGGGAAAAAAGAAATTACACACTTAATGAAGAAAAAAAGGATTTGATTTTAAAGCTTAGAAATATTTCAGGTGGGTTTTGGTGTAATTCTAAAGCAAATTGGGCTTGGCAGGGAGTGCCAAGAAGTTGAGGGTCCCTTAGAGCTGCAAAACTGTGCTTGAGGGCTGGATCTGCATTTGTCACACACATACTCATTTTAGCTGAGATCTTTGCTGGACTTGTACAAACCTGTGTGGTCCTAGTAGAGGGAAAGTCATTTATCTTTAGCAAGTTAGAGGTCCATACAAAAGATCATTTCTAGTTTGTAAAGGGGCTGGGCAGGTAATTACCTTTTAGGCAGATTTGCTTAATCTACTGTTGTCCATATTCATTGAAGAGAAAAGAGCATTGGAGTTCAAATCATGTAAAGTCAATGTCATGAATATCTATAGGACAAGGCTGCAATTTTTCTGTAGAGGTCTTATGATTATCATTTAGTGTGAGGAAGTAATCGGGAAATTTGATAGATACTGAAATTTTTTGTGGAGTTTTTTTATGCATCACTTTTTTTGTGCCCTTACCAGGCTGCATAATGTTTTTTTGCATTGTAGTTCGGTCAGTGTATAAAACAAACAAATCAGTCTAGGTTATTTTGCATTTTGATCAATATCTAAATGTTGTAATGTGAATTTTTATTCTGTATGCAGACCTAATGATACTGTGGATGAAGGTACAGAGGCCTCACTGCCCAACTCCAGGGATATCACCAGTGAGCCCTTCAGAAGAGAGCTGATAGCCAACTTGGCTGAGCATATTTTGTTTAGTAAGTGTTACAGTATCACCGTCAGCTACCTGTTTTGTTTGCTGACTGCAGGAGCTAACTTGCTCTTTGGTGATGTCACACGTCCCAGATGTCTCCACTGAGGTGGTCATTTCATGACTTCACATACTCTCTTGGCAAATGCTGATTTCTTTGTCTCTCTTCCCTCCCCTTTGAAGTTTAATTAAGCTCTTTCTGGTTAAGGATAAGCTTTGTATTCTGTTTGTTTTGTTAACTTCTGTATTCCTTGCACTAATACACTGAACTTTCTGTACCTTGAAGTGTTTGACTGTTGTGTTGATACACTGATTTCTTGCCACTTCATGTAAGAAGTTATTGCAGTGTCTTAATGGCATTTGTTATTTAAAGTCATACTCACACGAACTCACCAAGCTGCATGGACCAGTGTAGCCAGGTTTTATAGCTTATGCAGTGCATGCTTCAGCCAGTAGATCTGTGGTTTGTGGTATAAGAGATGCATACCAAATGGTGCTTAGCTTAGTAAACATTTAAACTTTACTCGCCCTTCTTAGTTCAAGTAACTCTAATTTGATTAATGTTGTTAATGTAGAGGCACAATGTACTTTGTATTTTGTGCAGAGTATGCAGTTCTGTGTCAGTATCACTGTTTATTTTTGTAAATAACGAGTGCTCTTTCTCTTGTAATGGTGTTCTGAACTTCTGAGGTGCCTGACGAGTTTATCTTGTTTACCTCCAGCTGCTAACAAGTCCTGTGCTGTGATGTCTACCCACATTGTTGCCTGTTTGCTGCTGTACAGACACAGGCAGGTAAGGCTTTCATGCTGCTTTGGGCTTGGTTAATTAAAAAAACAGTATGCATTTTACTATTGCATGATACTAATAAAAGAAGAAAGATGTATTTAAATTCGAGTGGACTTCAGTTAGTCTGAGTCCTAGTATTTCAGTTTGTAGTGGATGCCTAATATAGCAAATGATAAGCCATTATTGGCAGGATGATAATAAATATCCATGTGGAAATAGGGTTTCCCCCCTAATTAAAACTATAGTTCTGCTTTTTAAAAAGAAGACATGGTTTTGGTTCATTCAAACAAATTTCCATTGAACATGCCAGAAACTCTCCTGGTAATTTTCAGCTTCAGTTTTACTGTTCCTCGGTGCTAGAATCTTTTATCATGATGGCAAAATGTTGCTAATGCTTATCTTGTGCATGGAGCTTGGAGGAAATATGCTTGTAGGAGAAAATAAATATTTTTGCTTGTTTTCCCCTGGAATTTCTTGTCTATCTAATGGGAAGCTTTTGTTGCACATAAATCAAGAGCAAATTGAAAAACATTGGTCAGATACACAGTCTTGTTTGTCAGCTGAACTATCACCATTCTTGTCAGTCCAGTCTTTCCAATTTCCTAAAATGGTAGAATCAAAGAAGAATTTTTATGATGTAATCTGAAGCCATGTTGACAAAAAAACCCAAGGAATGGAATGGAATGGAATGGAATGCAATGCAATGCAATGCAATGCAATGCAATGCAATGCAATGCAATGCAATGCAATGCAATGCAATAGAAAAACTTCTTCCTAACATCCAGCCTAAACCTCCCCTGGTGCAGCTCAAGACTTTGTCCTCCTGTTCTGGTGCTGGTTGCCTGGGAGAAGAGACCAACCCCCACCTGGATATGATCTCCCTTTAGGTAGTTGTAGAGAGCAATAAGGTCTCCTCTCAGCCTCCTCTTCTCCAGGCTTAGCAACCCCAGCTCCCTCTGCTTCTCCTCATAAGGTTTGTGCTCCAGACCCCTCACCAGCTTTGTTGCCTTCTCTGGACACGTTTCAGCAAGTCAACATCTTTCTTGAACTGAGGGGCCCAGAACTGGACACAGGACTCAAGGTGTGGCCTAACCAGTGCAGAGTACAGGGGCAGAATGACCTCCCTGCTCCTGCTGGCCACACTGTTCCTGATACAGGCCAGGATGCCATTGGCCTTGAGTTCCTCATGTCTCCAGCCAGTTGAACAGTTCTGTTAATGACAGTATTCTCAGATAACTGACCATTCATTTTATAGCATAGGTAAGGAAAATACCTCTTAACATGTTCTTGAAGAACAGCTCAGGTCTCTGGGGGTTGTGAAATAAACGAAGAAGCAAATATAACACTTGCATACTCAAACAGCTTCATGGCTTGAAAATATAGTTGTATGTTGCTGTGGAGTATTACATATTATTCTAACATGGCTGTTGTGCACTGGGTTACTGACCATGAGTGTTCTGTTTATGTGTTTGCTACATACACAGCTACATGGTGCAGAAAACTTGTTTCACTCTGTGATTCTGGTTTTATTTCTAGGGAACTGATCTTTCTAGATTGGTAGAAGATTTCTTCTCCATGAAGGAGGAGGTTTTAGCCCGTGACTTTGACTTGGGGTTTTCAGGGAATTCGGATGATGTTGTCATGCATGCCATCCACTTGCTGGGGAACTGTGTGAACATCACAAACACTAGCCGCAACAACGAGTTCTTCATCACCCCCAGCACGACCATACCTGCCGTCTTTGAACTCAGCTTCTACAGCAATGGAGTATTCCATGTATTCATTAAAGAGGCCATTATTGGTATGTTTTGGGATTTGTAATTCATAGAATCATAGAATCAATGAGGTTGGAAAAGACCTGAGAAATCATCAAGTCGGACCTGTTACCCAAGACCTCATGATTACTAAACCATGGCACCAAGTGCCACGTCCAGTCTCCTCTTGAACACCTCCAGGGACGGTGACTCCACCACCTCCCCGGGCAGCACATTCCAATGGCTAACAACTCTCTCTGTGAAGAACTTTATCCTCACCCCAAGCCTAAACCTCCCATGGCACAGTTTGAAACTGTGTCCAGTGTGTGAAATCAAAGTATCTGCACAAAAAGCCATCAATTTTTGGTGTAATTTCCTTCAATATATTTCTTCTCTCCCTGCTTCAGCCTCTGTTTACCCTAACAAACAAAAAAATTAAAGTGCTTTGGTCACTGCCATAGGCAAGGCAGTATCAGAGTTTTGAACCAGCATGGCAAAACTCTGCTTTCATCAGCAATGTTTTAATGAGATTTTGGGTTCACCTGTCATTTATTGGTCAGAAACAAAATATTACAGAATCACAGAATCATCAAGGTTGGAAGAGACCTCAAAGATCATCAAGTCCAACCTGTCACCACAAACATCATGACTAGACCATGGCACCAAGTGCCACGTCCAATCCCCTCTTGAACACCTCCAGGGATGGTGACTCCACCACCTCCCTGGGCAGCACATTCCAATGGCTAACAACTCTCTCAGTGAGGAACTTTCTCCTCACCTTGAGCCTAAAATTCCCCTGGCGCGGCTTGAGACTCTGTCTTTATTCTTCAATTGAATTGAATATTTGACTGCTTTTAAGCCTAGAAATAGACATAATAAAATTTCTGAATTTTGTTTGCTCTAAAGCTCTTTGGAAATAATGAATTTTGTCTCTGTTTCTGCTCTAGCCTGCAGTCTTCATGCAATTCAGAGCAGAAGGTACAGAAGTGGTACCAATGGTGTTTCTCCCAGTTTGATAAGTCAAGAGCACCTGGTCCGAAAAGCTGCCAGCTTGTGTTACTTGCTTTCTAATGAATTTACTGTGTCTTTGGTAAGTAATTGCATTAATTGTCCATGATTCAGGTTTTTGTTCTGTGTGTAACAGTGTGTATCACTTCAAAATTAATTGATGCTTTCGTAAGTGTCACAGTTCTGCTACAGTCTGTAAGTCACAGTGCTGTAAGTACAGTCTGAGGGTAATGGGTATCAGGAGATTGAGGATAATCAGATCATCCAAGAGATGTCTGGCCTAAGATCACATGTGAATTTCCTTGCCAAACTCCTGTTGCTACCTTGTTTCCTTGGCAAGGTGAGACAAGAGTTGATCTGGTTTCAGGGGTGCACGCTAAATGCGTGCATGATGCATTTCTGCCATGATAGTTTTAGGCCTTTCCTGAGAAAGAAAAGCTGCTTTCTCTGTCAGCTTCCCAAACTTGAAGCTGAGCTTCTCAATGCCTTCCAACAGATTTTGTGTCACTTCTGTCATTAAACCAGCACAACTATCTGCATCCTGCCCAAACTTTTTCAATTTTTTTTTTACTTAAACAAATGCAAGCCTTTGAAAGTACCCAAATTGCAAGAGTTTGCATAGGTGATTGACATTACACTGGGAACTCAGGCTCCAGGTTCTAAAGGTATTCTTAATTTGTGTAGGAGTGCAATAGTCACAGTGTGCCACACCTAGTACTTAGTGGCAATTTTAAATATGGCATGACTTTGGTTTTTGTTTTGTTACAAAACACTGAAGAGCAATGATGTTATCATTGCTGTCTACAACTGCCTGAAAGGAGGTCGTAGACAGGTGGGGGTTGGTCTCTTCTCCCAGGCAACTGGCAGCAGAACAAGAGGACACAGTCTCAAGCTGTGCCAGGGGAAGTTTAGGCTCAAGGGAAGGAGAAAATTCTTCACAGAAAGAGTAATTGGCCATTGGAATGTGCTGCCCAGGGAGGTGGTGGAGTTGCCATCCCTGGAGGTGTTCAAAAAAGGATTGGACCTGGCACTTGAATCCGTGGTTTAGTTGTCATGAGGTGTTAGGTATTAGGTAATAGGTTAGACTTGAGGATCTCTCAGGTCTTTTCCAACCTGGTTGATTGTATGATTCTATCTCAGTTTCCAGACACTGCATACTTAAGACTCTATATACTTGCAATATTAAGTGCTACATATTTTCCCCCCCATCATGTTTAGAAGTTACATGGAATTCTACAGGTTCTTGAATCAGTTCTTATATTTGTACACATTTCTGCCTTGTGTGTTTGTAGGATAGAAGCATGAGCCAAATCTAGTATTTTTGCCTGGGCACTAATGTAGGTCATACGGTGGAGTTCTTTAATAATCTTATCCATCTGCTTTCAGAGTTAATAATTGTGGCAGTTTCAGGCTATGGCCTTTAAAAGCTAGCTGCAGATTCTCGAGCAGAAGAGTGGAGAAACATAAACAAATCCACAGTTGGGTGTAAAAAGCAAAAAAGAAGAGATTATTCTAAATTAATTTCATTGGCCAGATGTGGATTTTTAATTTATTATTGTTTTTAATTAGAAAATATTTCTTAGATGATTATGAGCAACGTCAGAGAGGTTGGGTTGCTTAATTGAGTTGCAAAACACAGAATTTCTTGAAAGTGTGCTTTCCTTTAAATTAAAAAAAGAAAATCACTGTCACAAATCTCAATGATTTTAGTTTTATAACTATTTTATTTCAGAATTGTTAACCCAAACATTTAGTCAGACCACTGATAGAACAAGAGGACACAGCCTCAAGCTGTGCCAGGGGAGGTTTAGACTGGATGTTAGGAAGAAGTTCTTCACAGAAGGAGTGATTGGCCATTGGAATGTGCTGCCCAGGGAGGTGGTGGAGTCACCATCTCTGGAGGTGTTCTAAGAAGAGACTGGATGAGTCACTTGGTGCCATGGTTTAGTTGATTAGATGGTGTTGGATGATGGGTTCACAGTATCACAGTCACAGTATCACCAAGGTTGGAAGAGACCTCAAAAATTGGACTTGATGATCTCAAAGGTCTTTTCCAACCTGGTTAATTCTATTCTATTCTATTCTGAAAGGGAAGAATATTCAATGTGTTTAACTATCAGTGTAGTAATATATTTCCTCAAAACACTTGAACAAATTTAAATATCCTATTTCACTGCAATTTTTCTAATGTCTGCCAGGGTAAGCATGAGTGTTGCTTTAGGGTTATGGTAGTAAAAGTTTACTAACTTGCTTGAAAGGAATAATACTGCTGTATTTAAAGCATTCATTCTCAAAAGGGAATTGGTGTTGCTGTAAAGATGTGATTTTTTTCTGTTTCTTTTATGTTGTGCAGCCTTGCCAGTTGATATATCAAGTTTGCCATGAATCTGTGGAAAGGCTGATACAATACGGCGTTCTTCTGGTGGCTGAGGTAAGGCAATGGAGATACTGAATGAGATTTGTTTCCTGTGCTTGGCTTCAGTAGCAGGTGGTTTATCTTTAACTGGGAGTCTTGTTCTAAATATATACTGTTACTGAAAGTTTGTAACAACTAGTCCAGGACTGATACTACTTCATTCCTACCTTTGTAAGCATCAGATGTTTGTGTATCGTCATCCAGAGGTGTTGTAAATGACTGTATGCAATGTCATTGTATCATTAAGCCTACCAACGAAGACTTATTTTTACTGCCTTGTAAAATGGGGATCTATTTTGTTATTGGAGCCCTTTTAAATTGTAGCATAGCTGCATGAATGCTTGTTTTATGCTCTACAGGAGTCAGTAGTCCAGATATTTTGTCATTCTTTGATTCCTTCTCATTGATCTCAAAATTATTGTAAACCTCCTCTGCCAGCACAAATTACATCAGGGATGTAGTGGAGTTGTGTGCTGCAGTCTGCCCAAGGCATACTGTGTAAAGAAAACCTGCAGACCAGGGGGTAGCTGACTCAACATGGTTTTGTTTCCCAAGCTTTTTTTTTTGTGTGTGTGTGCACAGTAAACAAACCGTGGTGCCCAGCAGGAAGCAACAAAATTTAAGGAGCACAATGGAAAGGAGTTACATATTTGGCTGCTTTCTTCTTGCAGCAATTCAGTTTCAAATGAGGCTAAAGCTGCTTCTTGTCAATTTCGTAGAATCATAGAACGGTCCAGGCCAGAATGGACCTCCAAAGGTCATCCAGTCCAGCCTCCCTGCAGTCAGCAGGGATATCCCCAGCTAGATCAGGCTGCCCAGGGCCTCGTTGAGCCTCACCTTGAATATCTCCAGGGAAGGGGCCTCAACCACCCCTTGGGCAACCTGTTCCAGTGTTCCACCACCCTCATAGTGAAGAACGTCTTCCTGATATCCAACTAAATATGCCCTTTTCTAATTTGAAGCCATTGCCCCTCATCTTGTCACTGCAGACCTTTGTAAACAGTCTCTCTCCATCCTTCCTGTAGGCCCCCTTCAGGTACTGCAGGTGCCTATCAGGTCTCCCCCGAGCCTCCTCTTCTCTAGGCTGAACACCCCCAGCTCCCTCAGCCCGTCCTCATAGCAGAGGTGCTCCAACCCCCTGATCATTTTTGTGGCCTTCCTCTGGACCCACTCCAACAGGTCCATGTCCTTCCTGTATTCGTTAGTGACCACCATCCCACTCGCTGCTTGCATTTTTAATACACATAACCACAGGTGCTGCTTATGTGATACACCTGGATAGTAAACCCTCTCCTTCTCTGCAGTTACTACTGCTTGCTTTTTATAAAGAAGTGCCATGTCACTTATTGGATTATAATCATTATTAGATCAATCTAAAAATAAATGCTAATTGAATAAGGATTAGGCAGGGACCTGAATAAAATAGGTAAAACAAGTGTGGAGAGCAGTAGATGTATGCCACTGTCTACCCAAGCATGAAGCCTGTCTTGAGGGTCCTTCTCTCAGGTTTGCTTGCTAAGCTGGTACTTAACTGTTTATATCTGGGATACAGGTAGCTACTGGGCAGTATATAAATAGTTGTCTGTGTTGTCTGATATGCACCACCCATGCAACATTTGAAGGCTTAAAAATGGAGCTGTATACCCTGAGGAAATTTCTTAAATAACCTCTGTACCTTCTTATTACTTTTGAAATGATAAGAATTTGCATGATCAGTGCAAGCACTGGAAGCATATTTTGTTTCATGACTTCAGATGGGCTGGAAGTGTTTTTGCAGCCTGTTCTCTAAGCAGGGTAGCTAGCTTCTGCCCCTTCTAATTATTTCAGTTTACTGCTTCCATGGAAATTTGATAAATCTCTCATTAATTGATTGACTCATGCTTTTAAAAAAGAAAGTTCTTTTCCTCTGCTGCCTTCTTAAAAAACTAAGAAATATTTCTTACACATAGTGATCTCTGTGTTCAAGAAATACTGGTTAGTGAATGGATTGATCAAGTCAAATGAGATTACAAAATGAACCTACTGGTTGCCTGGATTTGGATTGTTTACATATTTACCACTTTGTCTTTCAAATTTAAGCAGGATGAACAGGAGGATGTTAGCCCAGGTCTTACAGAACAGCAATGGGATAAAAAGCTCCCTGAGCCATTATCCTGGAGAAGTGACGAGGAAGATGAAGACAGTGATTTTGGAGAAGAGCAGAGAGATTGCTACCTGAAGGTAATATCATCCTCAGACTAGTAGTGTTGAAGGCTGTTGCAAGAGGTACAAAGTAGCTTGAAAGGGCTAATGATAGGTTTTTTCCCTGCTGGTTCATGATGTTAGTCTGGTGTATTTTGCTACACTCAGTAAAACAACTTTCTTTCATAGACTCATAGAATGGTTTAGGTTGGAAGGGTCCTTAAAGGTCGTCTAGTTCCAACCCCCTTGCCATGAGCAGGGACACCTTCCACTAGACCAGGTTGCTCAAGACCTTGTCCAGCCTGGCCCTAAACATCTCCAGGGAGGGTATGTCCACTGCCTCCCTGGGCAACCTGTTCCAGCGTCTCACCACTCTCACTGTAAAGAATTTCTTCCTAATCTCCAGTCTAAATCTCCCCTCTTCCAGCTCTAAGCCATTGTCCTTCACCATGTCACTGCAAGCCCTTGTAAAATGTCCCTTCCCAGCAGAGAGGTGAGGACACATCAAATAATCCTTCAGGAAAGTGGAAGGAGAATGGTTAGTGCCATGAAAACTGAGAAAGGCTCAAATATCTTAGTGTCTATATGTTTTATTCTTGACTGAGAGTGTTCACTCTAAAAGGGGCACATCTGGATGGTATTTATTTTCAGCCTAAATTTCACCTCACAGATTGATCATGTTGATTTTGGACATTACCTGTTTTCTCTCAGGGCTGACACACACACAGAACTTTGGAGCATCTTGTTAACACTTGGAAACTTATGTCCATCTGTGTAAATGTTTGGCAGCCATTCTGTTGGCTGCAGAACGGTCTAAAGTTTTTCAGTTTATTTTAGGAAAATAGATATTAAATCATGGAGGAGAGAGCAAGTAGCATTCATCTGTGATGTGCAGTGTCTATTTCGTCCCTCCTCCTAATCTACTTTTTGGCTATATTGTCATACGTGTTGTGCCCCCACACTCCTTTTTGTCTTGAGAGTTATTTTGGCTGCTGTTTTGTCACATGCTGTGTTGCACTGGTCTCTGTTGCTTAAGTTCTTGTTTCCCTTTTTCAGGTGAGCCAGTCTCAAGAGCATCAGCAGTATATCACTTTCCTGCAGAGGTTATTGGGACCATTATTGGAGGCATACAGCTCTGCTGTCATCTTTGTGCACAATTTTAGTGGTCCTGTTTCAGAGTCTGAATACCTTCAAAAGTTACACAGGCACTTAATAAGCAGGACAGAGAAGAATGTTGCTGTTTATGGTATGTTAAACTAATTTTGGAACTATTCCTCCTAGCACAAGGTGGCCCAAAGTCAGTGGCAGATTGTTAATCTCTGTTCTGTGCTGTTTTCTCGCAGCTGAGAGTGCTACCTACAGTCACGTGAAAAATGCAGTGAAAGTCTTTAAGGACATTGGGGTAAGTATTTGCTGATCAAAGCTGTAGATTAAGTTTCATTTTAACGAGCACAGTTTTGACAATTCAGGGAACATCTCCAGTGTCAGTTAAGAATCTGTGACTGTACCTGCAAAAGTTTTGTGAGTTTTGAGCATTTTGCTTTCCTTAAGGCTCAGGGCTGTAGGAGAAGACCACACATTGCAGATCAGGGCACTTCTTGCCTCTGAGAAAACCTCTCTAGATGAGCACAAGGTGACTAGACATTTTTTTTCACAGCAAATGAAATTCCTCTGCTCTACTCCATGTCCTTATTGGATATTAGTGACCATGCTGAAAGGCTGAGAGCATCTTCTATGCTTAGCAACAACTCAAATTTAATTTTGAAGACCTGCTTAAGTCTTCCGAAAGTATTAGTCATTGAATTTGGGCTTAGCAATGATTGGTGCTCCTTGGAGAACCACTCTAATAGACCTCCAGTGTCCACTATGAGGATGCAGATGTTCTTTAAAACAAAGAATGAGTTTTGCACTTTAACCATGAGCATTTTGAAATCTAAATCACCTATCCAGATTTTGCAGAATAAGAGTTCTTCTTTCATGAGGGTGATGTGGCTTCCTGAATGCCAGATGGGATTTAGCATTATAATTTTGAAAACATCAGCATTTAGGCCAAGTATTGCTAGGTAAGGATTTTGGAGTGTAAAATAATCTAAAAATAGTTAGCTTGTGGAGAAGCTTTTATAGCAAAGGACTATAAGAACTTAGGGACTATAAGAACTGTAAAGAAAGCACATATCAAATCCATAGTGTTAATTCTAGTTGATTTTGCCATTGAAAAAGTGGAACTATGTGGCATCGATTGAGTATCTATTCAGAGCAAAGCATCTGAATTCTTGTTTTCAAAGTGCTTACACTTGCAGTTCAAATGTGGGGTTTATCCCTCACTATTAGGAGTAGGCTGTTTATCATACACTCTGCTTATTTCTCAGTTTCTCTTCTGTACCACTTTAAGGGCTTCAACACTGAATGAATTCTGATATCTACAGGCATTGCCATCTAGGCCTTCAAGAAAGGATGTTAGGAACAAGTTCTTTACCATAAGGGTAATGGAACACTGGAACAGGTTGCCCGGGAGTGGTTGGGTCCCCATCCCTGGAGATATTCAAAGTGAGGCTTGACAGGATTCTGGGCAGCCTGATCTAGTTGAGGATGCCCCTGCTGACTGCAGAGGGGGTTGGAATAGATGACCTTCAGAGGTCCCTTCCAACCCAGACCATTCTGTAATTCTGTGACTCTATGAAAAGAAAAGAAAGTAAATGAGGGCAAATTTAATATGGAAGATGAAGTCTCAATAACAAAAGAAAGGAGATGCCTTTAACATGTGGACATGTTGTGCTGTAGGTTTTCAGTCAGACGAAACAAAGACAAGACACCATTTTGGAACTGAGCACTACGTTCCTACCTCAGCGCAACAGGCAGAGACTACTGGAATTCGTCATGAGCTTCATGGTAATATAAACCACACACAGCACCTTTGTCCAAGGATGTGAAGACAGGCTTTGAGACTGTGTCAAAGCCTGGGGACGTTTGCTAATCCTTCAAAGTGTAAGGTGCCACTGTCTGTGTAAGGCCTTCTCTGACTTGAACTACTGGAAGACAAGTGCCTTCTTATGTATGCATTTATGGGTTCCTTAAGTCCCAATCCTGTTGTAATACAGTGATACTCAGATGACACTTTGGATACAAGTAATCAAACACCTTGCAAAAAAGAAGAGAAACTCTTAGAATTAGGTTTAAAATTAAGAATGGAGTTTTATCAGTGTTACATTTTAAATATACTTTTAAGGACTGTAACAGATGCACAAATCCATATATCAGTGATCTGTAGCTAACCCTGAGATCTTGAATTTAGTGGCAACACAGCTTATGGCATAAAAAAAGTAACTCTGATTCCAATTAAGTTTCATTGTTTTAAATAAAAGATGAAAAAACCTTGCTTATACACGATAGATACTTCATGGATGAAGCCATAGCTTTTCACAATTGTTAACATAAATGCCAAAATTCTAATGAGAATAACACAGACATCTGAGAATGATGATCATGTCGCAGATGATTGTGAGCAAGGTCAGCGGGCACACCTTGCCCTATTGCAGCTGTGTAGTGCAGTGGTAATTTGCACTAATCTCTGCTGCCATGAAGAACGTGAGAGGAGCGTTGTTGTGTTCATTATGGTGTCTGCCATTCAGCCAGTCAGGAGACAGTTGCCTGAATGTGAATAGCTTGTAAAATCTTAGATTATTATTTAATCGAAAAAAAAACCCAACAACCACCCTATTAAGTTTGGCTCTTTGTTGCGTGGTTTGGTGGGGTTTTTGTTGTTGTTGTTTGGATGGGTTTTGTTTTATTTTGGGTTTGGTTTGTTTCATAATAGAATGTCAGATTTATTTTTTTTTTATGGAGTAAAAACTTGATTTTATTGGGAAAAAAATTAAATTAATTTTGGCCCTAAAAATTTCAGCAATAATTTCTGCAATTCCTTGGAAGCAAGTGTTCATATTACGTTCTGTTATTGAGCAGATCTAAATTGGCATGAAGCACTAACCTGTAGAAAGACAGGAATGTCATGAGCAATGTACTTTTGACTCCAATCTAACTGACTTAAGAAAACAAAAGTAATTTGTAGACAAAACTGAATGATGAATAAATTCTGTCCTATGAAACGGGATTCTGGTCTTGCAATCTGATCCTTTTGCATGGAGTACTTGCACTGTAGATTTCATCTTCTCTTCATGTGAGCAGAGGTTCGATTGCAACCTGTGGTCCTGTGTTTTAGTACAGCTGATCTAGCTGAAGCAATAACTCGGTGGTATGTGAAGCTGGTTTGCTTGTGAAACGTGTTTTATCTCGTTTTGATCGCCTTCTCCATGAGGGAAATCAAACATTTCAACACTACTCTTGATCCTTGCATCCTGGCCTTGCGAGCAGAAAGTCCCCCCCAGCCTTCATCATGCAGCCTCTGTTGCTTAACATAAATCCGGGAAAGCATACTTGAATCTCAGCACTTGCACTGTTAATGCCGGCACAAAACTGATGCATCGGATCTGAGTTTGTGGCCAAGGAGCTTGCATTTGTACTGCACGTTTGTCAACGAGACTCTTTCTGTACCTTTTTTATTAAATGCTATGAGTATTGGGAAGCTGCAGTTTATAGTTGATTAATATGATCCTGTTAGCACTGTGAGACGCGTGTGTTCTGTCACTAAACCAGGTGCTCTACAACGCTTAAAAGACTTTCTGAACCAAAGCTGCATTAATATGGATAGAAACTGACCCTAGAGTCACTTTTGAGTGTATGTCCTGCTGCTGTCTCAGCAGGGTAGCAACTACATCACAATTTTTGTGAAGTCTACTAGCTATTTAGAACTACAGCTTCATCTCATGCTACTGACATGCACTGTTTGTTAACCTAATGAATGTTTCATACAATGGTTGTTGCTGATGGCTTCCATTTAATGTCAAAAACAAGAAAAAAGATGAGGTGCTTCTAAATAATGAGCTCTTACAGTTTACTGCATTTCAGTAGATCTGAAGTGTACTAACAGCAAAGATTGTACATAAATAGATTCTTTAAAATGAAGCAATATGAAGCAAAAACAAACAAAAAACTTGAGTCATTTTATTCAGAGTGTTCTGCCAACTGATGTATTGGCTACCACAAAACCCAGGAGTACTATGGTCGCTGGGAGTGTTCTGGCTAGGAGTTACAAGGAAGAATATTCATGTCTTACGTTAAGGAAATGAAGAAAATAAATCTGGTTAATATAAGACAGTGCGTGGGTAGGGTATTAATGCATGTGAAGACACACTAATGATTCCATTTAGTATGCAAGAGGGAGGAGGCGCCTCTAAAACCGGTTTGATTCAGCACCGCGAGTCAAGCTTTTGCATTCTGCAGCAAGCGTGTCTCTGTGTATCTGTATGCAAGTGTGTATGTTCTAAGCACATGGTAACGATGCTGGGCCCTGAAAATAAAGCACAGAATATAACATTATCAGGATGTAACAGGCAAAAACTAAACCCAACACTTTTGCACTGTATTTATACCTCCAGTGTCTTCTGATTATCTTAACCTCTCGAGTTACCTGTGCTGACAGATTAATTTCAGTGAAGTTAACCAGTAAACAAGGAAGGACTGGCCTTGAATTACCACAGGTGTATTTTAAGACTCTTCTCTTACAAAGACTGACATGAGTCTTATGAGCATTTTACTCAGGTGTGAAAGTCTTTTTAGGCCAGGATCTTTCATGATACGAGAAACTTAATCTTCCCATGTGCTTCCTGTAGGTCTCACGTTTTCAGAGTGATTAAAATGTAGAATTTCACTTCCTGTGCCACCACGGCTACCCAAGCCTGCCCCCAGGGATTATAAACCTGTTAATACACTTACTTTCTACTCCCACTGACATCAGAGGCATACCTGCCTTCACTTTCACGGTATAGGGCTTTCTTCGCCTGTCTTTGCTTAGGAAGCATATCGCACCCTTCTGTTCAGCTGACTGCCTGCTCCACGGAGAAGTATCAGAATCGCCACGTAGAAGGTGATTGAGCTGGGAGGTGATGTAAGATACTGTAGCTGTTGTTTCTCTGCTAATGAGGCTGATACTGCTTCCTTGAGAATGTTACCACATTTTACCTGTTATGTGTAATGCTGTGTCTGTTGTAGAAGCACAGAGGTATACTGGAGTCATTTTAATAAATTAAACTGTTTGCTAATATGACATTTAACAAGTGTGGGGTTTTTTGTGGTGGTGGTTTGTGTTTTGTTTATCCCACTCCAGGCAGTTTCTGACATTAAACCATGAAAATCTTCCATTGTAGAACAGAATAGAATTAACCAGGTTGGAAAAGACCTTTGAGATCATCATGTCCAACCTATCACCCAACACTATCTAATCAACTAAACCATGGCACCAAGCGCCCCATCCAGTCTCTTCCTAAACACCTCCAGAGATGGTGACTCCACCACCACTGTAGCTGTATCTCTTATCAGTGTATGGACTGGATAGAACCATTTAAAAATCATAGAATCGTAGAATCCTCACGGATCATCTAGTTCCAACTTCCTTGCCATGGGCAAGGACCCCTCACACTAGATCAGGTTGCTCAGAGCCACAAATCAGGGAGGTGACATCCTGACTTCTGAGTCACTCTTTGTTGAGTTGTGAAATGGAGGTGCCATTTTTCTTCTCTGTTTCCCCATCCCTGCAAGGATCTTGTATGTGGCTTCATCTTTAAACGTGCCTCTCACTTCACAGGGAGCCAGGGGGTGGTGGGTGTCTGGGGTGACTCTGATGCTGCAGTCTGTCTGTTCTCATGGCGATTTCAAGCTGACCTGAAGTACAATAAGCTCCTGTCAGCAATCCTGACAGCAGCTGGTAAACCTGAATCAGTTGGTGCGGGGCTTTAATATGATAGAACCTGCATAGATAATCGTTACTTAAAGTGAGAAGGAGGGATGCACTTTCACTCTTCAGGGGAGAAAAGAAAAAGTGATCAACAGATTCTCTAAGAGGCCTCTAGCAATGTTCACATGCAAGCAAGGCTCAATTAATTGACAACTCCTGGCTGAGGCAGGAAACTGAAATTCAATTATTGTCAATAGCTTGAATAAAACCCAATTCTTAGTGGTGAGGACCTTACATGGTATTCTTTCCTAACTGTCTTCCTATTTCTCAGTCTTTTAAAATCCCAAATGTCAGATATCTCTGGTTTTTGCTTAGTTCAGTTTTCTTGCAATAAAAGCTTGTCAGGCTTGTTTAGGAGGGTCACTTGATCTGAGGGCTCTGTTTTGTTCTGTCTTTTGGTACACTAAATTTTCAGTAGCCCTCTGTTTCCAAGGTAAGACCCACACTGACCCTATATGCATTTGCTGGGTGAGAGCTGTCATCAATTTTTCTGTAAGTGGTCCACCTGTTAATGCAATTGAACAAAAAGTATTGTAGTTGATGCTGTCATCACAATAAGGAAGTTCCTGGCTGTTGAAAAGAAGCATGTATGAAGTGTTCACTGCTGCGTGTTATGTTGGAGTTCAGACTTGGGAGACCATAAACCCCAAAGAGACTTTCAGATTTCATCTTCCATAAAGCATTGACAGTTAGAGAAACAAAAGGTATTCAGTGAAGTATTGTGTAACTCTGAGTCCTACAAATAGATCTGTCTTATGCAATGCCAGGTTTCAATAAAAGATGCACGGCTTTATAGCTGTGAGTTATTGGCATGAAAAGAGTTTTCTCCAGCACAGTAATCATACTATAAAGCTGATTGTTTTTGCAGTCACTTGATCTCAGGTGTTTTACAGGGCACCAATCCCTGACAGATGAGGAAGCCTAGATCTGGAGGTCACAGACACCTATGAGCCCATCCTTTTGCTCCTAATTTACATGTTACTTCTGATGCTGTCTTGCATTTAATTTCCAAGCAATTGTAGTTTAAGGAAAGCTGCATTTGTATGGGTACTGAGTGGAACTTTTTTCTCTCCTTAAATTACAGTTCACAGTCAGAATGGAAGAATTATGGAATAGAATTACTATTAGTAGTGGAAACAATTCCACTAGCATCTGTTTGGAGTCTAGTCTCACCTGTTCAATATCTGCATTAGTGACTTGGGGAATGGAGGAAACAGTTTTCTCTTTCCATTTGTATGTAACAAAGTCTGGGAGAGCCAGGTGGTGCACTGGAGGTTGTTACGATCTCAATGGTAATGATGTATTTTGGAAAGATCTGAAGGCAAAAAGAATGAAATTCAACTGGGAAGGTATAAGGTGTTACAGCAGAGAAGAAAAACTAAACACACAGGAGAGGAAATAAACTGTGTAGCAACTCTTTGAAGAAAACTTTGATGAGTAAATCAAGATTTACTAAGGCAGACCACGAGCGGAACAGGAGTCACAAGTGGCATGCTGTTATGACAACGTCAAATATCTCACAAAGACACCAGGTTCCTGCACGCCACTGTTGTGAAGAGGTTATTAAAGTTATGAATATGGAATATGAATTATGAAAATTATGTCCTCTTGTTCTGGTGCTGGCTGCCTGGGAGAAGAGACCAACCCCCACCTGGCTCCAACCTCCCTTCAGGTAGTTGTGGAGAGCAATAAGGTCTGCCCTGAACCTCCTCTTCTCCAGGCTAAGCAACCCCAGCTCCCTCAGCCTCTCCTCATAGGGTTTGTGCTCCAAACCACTCCCCAGCTTTGTTGCCCTTCTCTAGACATGTTCCAGCAATTCAACATCCTTCCTAAACTGAGGGACCCAGAACTGGACACAGGACTCAAGGTATGGCCTAACCAGTGCAGTGGACAGGGGCAGAATGACCTCCCTGCTCCTGCTGCCCTCACTGCTCCTGATGCAGGCCAGGATGCCTTTGGCCTTCTTGCCTGCCTGGACACACTTCTGGCTCATATTCAGCCTACTATCAACCAGTACTTCCAGGTCCCTTTCTGCCTGGCCGCTCTCCAGGCTGGTCTGCAGCCTGTAGCACTGCATGGTGGTGTTGTGGCCAGTGTTTAGAATCTGGCACTTGGATGTGTTAAATCTCATGGCCTTGGACTATGCCCATCTGTCCAGCCTGTCAAGGTCCCTCTACAGAGCTCTCCCACCCTCTAACAGATCAACACCTGCTCCCAACTTGGTGTCATCTGTAAATGTACTGATGATGGACTCAATCCCCTCATCCAGATCATCAATGAAGATATTGAACTGCATGGTGCCCAACACCGATCCCTGGGGGACATCACTAGTGCCTGGCTGCCAGCTGGTAGTGGCAACCATTCACCACCACTCTCTAGGTCTGGCCCTGCAGCCAGTTCCTAACCCAGTGCAGTGCTGCTGTCCAAGCAGGTGCAACAGAACAACCGGATTTGAAATGTTTGTGATGTTTCATTCAGCTGTTGTTGAAACGTAATTCATTTCCTCTTCTTTATGGAGACTGGCTTGATGAATCCAATAATACTTGTGAATAAATACTATTTGATTTTATTTTTTTTTTAAGTGATGAGCTTGCCTCATTGAGATGAACTGCAAAGCTATGCTGCAGAAGAATATGTTCTATGCAAAGAAATGAAGCCGTATCCCAGGGCACATTGGAATAATTTTTAATTCCCCAGAGAGAATAATGTAATGAAGTGAATGTTCCCTGTCTCTAGGAGGTGAGGAGATTTAGACATGTCTTGTGTTTACATTTTTGTAATACTTAAGTATCATGTGAATTAATCACAGTGGGAGGCTTTGGAACTCCCCCATTCTTCCCTCAAAGGTGTGGGCTCTGTCACATCTACTTCAAAATGTTTCCTTTTGTTCAAGAGTCTGGGAAAACTGTTTTGGCTATTAAGAGAATTCCATCCCTTTACCAGCTGTAATTGTCAATGCAAGTTGTAGTTTAAGGAAGTCTGAATCAAGGGAGCACCGGAATATTAGAAGCTGGTATTTCTGGATACACTCCTGAGAGTTAGGGGAGCGAACGGGGACAGGAGGCTGTGTGTCTGTTTTGTCATTTAATTGGTCTATATAAAGTTATCCTTTTACCCATGCAGGAGGCATCATAACTGGAACATGTTGGACCCAGTGATACATGTAGCTATTTTTCTGAGGAAAGTAAATTAAGTACAAATTGGTTATTAATAATTGAAAGCAAAATGCTAGATAAGAAGTTGAAGTGAGTTGTCTGTCATTTGCAACCATTAAAGGATTAGTCTGAACAAGACAGTGCAAGGCTCCCTTATCTCTTACTGAAACCTCAATTCCTTTATTAAAAATCAGATCTAAATGATGCAGCAGGCTTGAGATATTGCTGTTGCAATAGCCTTATCCTGCTGCAGGCTTGGCATAAGCTGGAAGGAGAATTCAGTGAAGGAAAATATGGTGAGCAGGTCCTGCTGGAGACAGCCTCATCCTGTCACTGGGGATTGTTGTTGTAAGTCATGTGAAGCGGTGAGGAGCTCAGAGAGCAGGGAGAGTGGGGAGGACTGGAGGGACACCACTGGTACATGAAGGTATAGAATTCTCCTCCTGGCTCTGAAATTGTCTCCCAATGTGACCCTAGGAAGACTACTTAATTCTTTATGTCAGAAAGTCCCTCAGTGCCCAGGAAGTGAGGGTGTGGTGGCCTGTGGGACCCAGGTCCTGGGAGCAGGGGCAGACAATGTATGGATGCCTCTATAGTTCCACGGGTATTAACCTGTGCGGTGCTATGTCCTACTGTGCTGGCAATCCCAAGGTGTGTGTCTGCACTGGACACCTCTGCCCCATCCCTGCCCCTGAGTGAGGCAAGTGGCACCTGCTCAGCCACAGCACGGCAAGGATGGGGCATGTGGCCTGCACAAATGGCTGCCAGTCTGGCCAGGTTCTGGCTGCACACAGAAGCGTCATAGAAGGTGGGAATAAATAAGAGGAGCCCTAGTAAGACTCTTGATCCAATTAGCTCAGGCTGGTTTTCTTTAATAGAAAAAGAAGTAGAAATCAGTTCTCCCTGTTGTGATTGTGTGGCTGTAGTTATTTCCACTGTTCACATGAGCTCTGGCCCAGTGATTTCTTTCTCCCAACTCATTCTCATACAGAGGAGGAACCCTGAGTCTGGCTGCTCTATGCTGCACAAACCACATAAGGGTGTTTTGTCTAAACTGCTTAAAAACCCACTGTTTCCCTGCTTTATGCTTGCTTTTGCATTCAGACTGTGCTTGAAGTAAGGACTGCCTCACAGATCTATCAGGGCTGCAATAAATACAAACAGACTTCTCAAAGGAGATGTTTAGTTGCCACTTATATCCATGGGCAGAAAAATTCCTGATGACCAGAAAACGGAGGATGAAGGATTTTGATCCTGTCATTTTAAACTTTTTTCTTTAGAGGGATTTTGTCATTTTGCTAATAGACAAGCATGGGTGAGCCCAGTTCCATCTTCAGTGTATCCAGCAGATGGTGATGGAGTTTCATCTACAGCTGTGATTCCTGTCAAGGGCCTGGACAGCACTATTCCCATACCTGAGCCCCCAGGCTCTCCATTAGAAACAAAACATTATTTCCTTGGCAGTCAGATGCAATATTTTCCTAACAAGGAAGGCACTTGATTTGGAGCTGATTTTATCTGTTGTTCTGACTGATTTTTATAGGTGCAGGAGGCAGGCTGTTTGGCACCTGACACAAACACCACCACCTTTAAGGACGGTCTATAATGCTGGTAGGCATGCAGTGCTGTTTATACTGCTTCTGTTGTGAAGAGGTTATTAAAGTTATGAATATGGAATATGAATTATGAAAATATTATTTTTATTAATCATAAATTATTAATAACCAATGAATCAACAAGTTATATACATGTTCAAGTGCACTTGCATGAAATACATTCCATAAGTGGCTTAGTATTGTGATTAGAACTTAATTAAGTTATCTACAGACTATTTCTGTTTTATATAATGAAGGGTGCAGTTCCGCCGCTTGGCCACTAGATGGCGGCTCGGCGGGACGCGGGCGGCTTCTGGCTCTACACAGCAATATCACAATCTTTCTGTGTGTCAGCGATGACTCTGCTACACGCGGAGACTTTGAACGGAGTGCTGGCGGGTGGACAGCACGTGGGAGATACTCTGTAGCTGTTGTTCGTAGCAAGGCGGGGGTCCGGCCGACTGCTGCCGCTGGACTGGTTCCTGGTCGAGTTGGATGGTAGCGTTGGGTACTGTCTCCTCTCTCCGCAGCAGTGGAGAGGGAATACTGGAACCTGGGCTTAGCTCGGAAGCAGGTTCCCTTCAGGACTCGGTCGGTTCCCTCCAGACAATAGGCATAGGTCCTGGTCGGGTTCGGCCCGTGGGGTCGGCCCTGGGAGTCGGCTCGCACGGCAGGGCGGGGCGACGGTTGCCAGTTACTGGCCTTAAAGGAACAGCAGGACGCTCAGAATGGTCCCAGGTTCAGTGCAGTATAGGCACGAACAACGCTTTAGTCTTCCCTGGAATCTACAGGGCTTGGAGCGGCACACGTGGCGGCTCCTCTCCCGCCGCCACGGCGGGGCTAGGTGTATGCAGACTCGGTCTCTATCAAGTCCCTTCTCCCCGACAGCTGGGCAGATCTTACCCTCGGGGGCTGGTCCAGTCCTCCAGCGGCACGGTGGGCTCTCCCGGTCGGTACAACGGGCTGTGGCAACACTGGCTTCTCGGGCTCAGCGAAGGTCCTCCCTCTGGGGTGATCCTCATGATCAGAGTGCTGCTCACGATGCAGAGGCTTCAGTACGCGTGCATGGATGGTAGAAGCTAACAACAATGAGCTCAATGGCAGAGGCTGTGGCTCAAGAGCTGCTCTCTCGAGCAAGCACAGAGACAAAGTGAAAGAGGGGCGACTTGTTTACCAACGGGGTGATACTTATAGATTCCTCGAGGCTGGGTTTGACCAGTGGGCACTCTCATAGACAGCTGGCTTCAGCCTATAGAAAGCGTGAAGCTGGAATTATGCCATGCTTGGTATTTGCACACGCACTGCATGCGCTGGGTGCGTGCTGGCCTGGCTAATGCCTTGGCTTTTGTCTTCCTCCTGAAGGAGGGGAAACCTGTCCACATGCTGGGACCAGATCTAGTATCTGGGCAGAATGTGTCTTCACCACAGCTTCAAGAGAAAATTTGCATGAGGAGAGAATCTCTTCCCCTCATTTTCCTCCTGCAACCTTTGGTTTGGACAGGCATTTTTGAGAAATGGAGCCATCACTCCCAAGTCCAGACCTCAGCAGGCCTCAAGTTCCAGTGTGTTCCAGATGCAAGACCTTCCCACCCCATGCAAACCAACATCCCTCTACAGCTGTTGGAAGCAGAAAACAGAACCTTCTGCAAGGTAGGTGGAAAGGAGAGGCTGTGTCATATAGAGTGTTTCAGGGAGCCCAGCAGGGCTGACAGGTGAGCTTGTCCCCCTTTAGATGTAAACTTTCCTCTGATGCTGGAGGGTAACTCCAAAGCTTTGCCTGAATGTGAGTACAAGGTGCCCTCATAGCCTGACTACACCTCCTAAATATTCTGCAAAGCATTACAAACATTAATTCAATTTAAAAATGTCCTGCAGTCTTTTCCTTGTGAAGATAACCTTCTTGAACTCGTGTCCTAGGAAGAAGAGTGATTAAAATAGCAGTGAAGAGCCTAATTTGTCAGCACAGTGTTTTTAACACAAAAACCTCCTGATGCACCTACCAGGACAAAGCAGATTTCCACTCGCCCTAACTAAAAACTGAGTAGTCCCCTGACTTTAAGAAATCCCTCAGGGGAGAGGGGGCAGCACAGTTCACCCTACTGCACAGCACAAAAGTGCAGGGTCTGGACAGGGAGATAGCCTATGGCCTCCTGAGCACCTCTACCCTGGTGTCCAAGTGGCTTTGTGGAGCCCAGAAGATGTGGTTCACACTCTTTTCTTGATAGCAGTGTTGATGCTGGTAAATCCTGTCCTTTCCCCTTCCCTCTCCCTCCTTAGCTCCTCCCCAGTTTCCATGTTCCCTATTCCTAGGCACAGGAGCTGGGAGCACAGGTGAATCAAATTCTGCAGCTTCCTCCTCCTTCCTCCCCTTTTCTTCTGGATTACATTTCAGGTGGATCAAAGTCCCAGTCTGGCTCCTTGTGAAGCACCACTGGTCACTGTTTGCATGGTTGAGTGAGACAAGCTGAGGACAACCAGAAATGACCTAGAAAGGTTGAAAGGAGGGCAGAAACATCTTACACGAGTATTTTAAAGAGGCTTCTACCCTTAAAGCTTTAAGTTTTGTGGCAATTCAAGTAATTTCTCTCTTACCCAAAAAGCAAAGTGTGGGCAATGAAGCAACCAAGACAGGATCCTTATGACCTTTCACTTCTCCCAGATGATGTGCAGGGCAGAGCTCCTAGGTGGGTCTAGATCCAAGAAAATAGCAATTGCCTTAGAGATGGTTTAAAAGGGAGAGGGAACATGGTTCTCTCTCCCAACCCAGAAACTGTAAATTCAAGGCATGCTCTGAGCTGGAAGAGACTGCATTTAACTCCCTGGGCCTGGCCCTTGCAGCCTTGGCCTGCTGACAGGTTTAGAAGAAAACTGGGTTTCTTGTTCTGCCACTAAAGTGTTTGGGATCAGAATCTTATTCCTTTTGTCAAAATGACAAGGGATCAACTCCTCTGTCTTGAACTGCTTGTGAGAGAAGTGGTCGCTCTGGCACAAATAAAACTCAAAAATGGTTTCTTCCACATCTGAAATACCAGCTCATCAAACCAGGAGATCCATGGATTCTATGACACAGCCACTGGAGGGCAGCTGTAAAACTCAGAACTGCCCTTGTATCAGCTAAACTAATCTGTCCCCAAACGATCCACTTCAGGCTTATCTTGTTGCAGTGAACATTTCCCTTTTGCTTTCCTACATTCTTTTTCCTCTCATTCCATGATTCTCATATCCTACAGCTTTTCAAGTATACAGGGGGACAGCTTCCCCTATGCACCTGCCAGCAGCAGTGCAGCCAATGCTAGGGGTAACACCAGCTTGGATGAACAACCATTCTTACCCTGTCCCCAAGCATTTGCCTCCTAAGTCTGTGCACCACGTCTCCCTGCTGTTTTGGCTAGAGCCTCTCTGTCACCCTACAGGATGTTGAGCACGGTGGGCAAATTAGATACTGGGAGCTGTATAGCTTTTGCAGCTCTAAAGCTTCTTCTTCAAGGGGCTGAATGTGCATCCCACAAGTAAAAAGAGGGGACACAGATGTCGTGCATGCTGTGGTGAATATCAGCTGCAGCACATTGCAGCCTGGCAGGAGATGCCAAACAATGGCAGAGCCAGGAGCAGCAGAGAGGGCTGGCTTTTGAGACCCCTTACCAACAGCATGGTGATGTGGCAAGCAGGGATCTTACCTGTCAGACAGCCTACAATTGTAGGTACAGCAGGAAAGCAGTGTTCCAGGCACAGAAGCTGACAAGAGGATGGGCTTGACAGTGTGTGAGAACAAACCCAGCAAAAAAAAACCCGAACAACCAAACGGTGGAGACTTCTCTGCCAGCTACCAGAGCTGAAGTAGCCCACCACTGGGGCAGAAATACCCTGAAGCTGGCACCAGGGAAGGCAAGACAAACTGTTCCCATGAATGCCAGTGCTCTGATCTGAGGCATGGCAGTTCAGGAGGCTGGAGCTGGCAATCCCTGGGGACATACACTGCAGGGACACAATCGTTTTAATGTCTCTGACAGCACTTGTAAGCATTGCATGTTAAGAAATTAAACAACTTCCAACTTTCCACCTTAGGAGCAGCTGCTTTGCTTCCCCTTGGCTTCCCCACAAGAGGTATGAGCAACATTTGAAGGTGGCTGCAAGGAGTAAGTGTCTGGGCCCTGTGGGGCAGGAGTGGGAGGGGTGGAGGGGGAGATTGCCTCAGGTTGCTCACTGACTTACATCATGTGCCATCAAATCGTTCCACATTGGACAAATCTGTGCTCTGGATGATTTCCCTTTTCCAGCATGGTTGAGTGGAGATACAAACATGCACAAACACTCACTTTCTCTGAAATTTTCCTCTGCATGGTAGATGAAAAAAAATAAACACATGGGCTGTGGGCTATGATATTTCTCTGACTGGCATTTTTGTTTGCCAGCTGTAACACATCCCTTCCAGTCCAGCGCCTTTGCTGTTGTGACTGTGATCCCTGTTGCATCTCTTTAGTTACTGCCCTGCAGCAGGGCAGGACAGTTTCCACTCTGTTCCAGGCTCAGCTGAGCAGCTTTTTATCTTTGCTGGCACCAACAGCTGTTTGTGAAAGTGAGGCATAGGTAAAAACTAGACATCATTGAGAGGCCTCAACAGTCTCAGTCCAGTCTCGTCTGCTTGGGGCTGTGCTTGGCAATTTAAAGAAATGAGGTTCTTTAGACAACCGAGATGTCTGTCTTCTTTTCCAGACAATTTGAACCAACTTGCACATGAGTCAGAGTAATTGCGGATGTAATAAGAAGCCATAATATCATCATTGTGCAGTTCGACTTCTTCACTGCTTCAAGACACAGCAGTCGTGTGGCTGAACAGCACACACCAGCTGCCTGGCCCCGTGGCAGTTTCAGATCATCTACTTCTTCCACCATCTTGTGCCCCAGGAGAGATGCAAGGGAAGATGGGGGAAGATGTACGACGAGGTGGTGGTTAGAGGAGACAGAACATAAAGACACAGGAAGTAATGATTCATTGGTTCTGCTGTTCATGGGATGCCATCCTGTACAAGCATAATTAGATCACCTTCTTTTTTCAGATTCCCTCTGTTACTGGCTCCTGGGCATCGACTGTTTCCATGCAACCCAAAAGGGACAGAACTGCTGTAGGAAAATGAAGGGAAAAAATGAGTCTTTAACTTGACCTGCAGCATCAGAGAGTTTGAAAAATCGGGAGTGTTTTGCTAGAGCTTTCAGATCATCCTCAATGCTTTAAAAATATTAATTAAGTCTCATGTGTCTCCTCTAAATTACTTAAAGACAGAATTGCCTCATCCATCAGAAAAGAAGTTCCAGAAACTGCTTGACTATTTGAGACAGTGTTAAATGACACCAGCTCAGTGAGGAAGAAAATAACGCCCACTTGAAAATTCACCATAGAAGAAAACGTTGAGCAACTGGACTGCATCCTTCCACCCTTGTAAAAAAGTACTGTTCGATCATGAAGGCACCTGGTTGGTTGAAAATCCCCCCGCAACATTAAATTTGCCAGAGCAGCTCAGCTGGAAGCAAATGAAAGAGCTGTGTTTACAAGCAAAACTACAATCTACACTGAAATGCAATGAATATGTACAAATATACAGTATTTACAATATTGACAGGTATTTGCCATTAATAAACAGCACAAGAACCCCTCTGGCCATGGACCAGGGGAACAGATAGAATAGAACAGATAGAATTAACCAGCTTAGAAAAGACCTTTGAGATCATCAAGTGCAACCTATCATCCAACACCATCTAATTAACTGAACCATGGCACCAAGTGCCTCATCCAGTCTCTTTTTAAACACTTCCAGTGCTGGTGCCTCCACCGTTTCCCTGGGCAGCCCATTCCAATGGCCAATCTCTCTTTCTGTGAAGAATTTCTTCCAGCTTCTCCCTCCTTGCCTCCTTCTTACCCCCCTGTACAAAATGGAGAAGAGACAGGAGCAGAGGGACGTTAGACATAGGCAAAACAATGAAGCCAAGGTCAAGCAGAGGCCAGCAGAAGCACAAAGCCAGTATATCTCCCAGAGCGAAGAAGCGAGAGAAATCGTCTTTTGAACTAACTCTTATGGTAGATATCTCTCCAATGGTGTAGTTTAGATGGATCTTTATTTTCCTTTTTTACACCCAATAGTGATTTATTTACATTTTACTACTTTTCTGCTCAAGATCAGTGAAAAATTTTAAAGGCATAGCCTAAAACTACTACAAGGCCTGTGTGAGGACCTACTTCCCCATACTCTGCTACTGTCTCTCCCTTTGCTTTGTGGGAACATAGGGAATAGGTATGCTTTATCTAAAATTATGATTTTCATAAGGAAGAAACCTAAAGGGAAAACTCTCTATACATCTTCCCACTCTCTTCCAGTCCCAAGACATCACTGATGGCTGACAGATATTGACATGAAACTGCTGGAAGAGGTAGGCTGGACCAGAAGAATGGAGGCGCCAGGGGAGTGCAGTGGTTAAATGAGCTCTGTGGAGCAGCGTGCAGCTGGGAGCAGGACGGTGAAGTCAGGCGTGATGTGGAAACATTTTAAAACAGCAGAATAGAGTGATTTAAAGGGCCCTCAATGTGGTTGCTGCTTATTTAGAAAGGAGTGCTAGGATTACAGAGGCTCTCCAAAATAGATGAACTCAGGGCAAACTACCTGCCAATTTCATACAGGTGTTAGATAAATTACACCACACCCAGCTGAAGAATTTGCATTTGGACTCTAGTTCAAACTCAAAGTAGAGACTAGCACTTAACAAATGCAGAGGGGCATCAGTTATTTACTCAAACTTAGAATCAGTCAGGGTTGGAAGGGACCACAAGGATCATCTAGTTCCAACCCCCTGCCATGGCCAGGGACACCCCACACTAGATCTGGCTGGCCAGACCCTCGTCCAGCCGGGGCTTAAACACCTCCAGGGATGGGGCCTCAACCACCTCCCTGGGCAACCCATTCCAGGGCTTCACCACTCTCATGGGGAAGAACTTCCTTCTCACATCTAGCCTGAATCTCCCCACCTCCAGCTTCATTCCATTCCCCCCAGTCCTGTCACTACCTGAGATCCTGAGAAGTCCCTCCCCAGCCTTCCTGTAGCCCCCTTCAGATACTGGAAGGCCACAATGAGGTCACCTTGGAGCCTTCTCTTCTCCAGACTGAACAGCCCCAACTCCTTCAGTCTGTCCTCACAGGAGAGGTGCTCCAGCCCTCTGATCATCCTCATGGCCCTTCTCTGGACACCTTCCAGCACCTCCACATCCCTCCTGTAATAGGGGCTCCAGAACCCCCAATTACCCCCCAGGTGGGGGTTTCACCAGAGCTGAGTAGAGGGGAAGAAGCACCTCCCTTGCCCTGCTGGCCACACTTCTCCTGGTGCAGCCCAGGATCTGATTGGCTTTCCGGGCTGCAAGTGCACATTGAGAGCTCCTGTTGAGTTTCTCCTCCCCCAGCACCCCCAAGTCTCTCTCCTCAGGGCTGCTCTCCAGCCAGTCCCTGCCAAGCCTGGATTTGTGCCTGGGATTGCCTCGACCCAGATGCAGGACCCTGCCCTTGGTCTTGTTGAAGCTCATGAGGTTGGCTTGTGCCCACCTCTCCAGCCTGTCCAGGTCCCTCTGGATGGATCCCTTCCTCATCTCCTGAAATTATTCTCTTTTTTTTTTTTTTTCATTCAGATGCTTGAGAAAGGCACTGGATTAATTGTATCTTCAGCTGGTCTTCTCCTGATGTGTCATCTAAAGCCACTCTGGATTAAGGTGACTGCAGACCAGATTATACTGACAGTACAAAAAAAATTGTTTGCGTTGGAAAATTCAGATACCAGAGATATCAAAGCAATCTAGGGACATTCTAAAATTTTAGTGAGCACAGAGGATGTGCTAGAGATGTTATTTATTTCTCAGTGCTATTAACTGACTGCAGAAGAGGAGGCTCAGGGGAGACCTTATTGCTCTCTACAACTACCTGAAGGGAGGTTGTAGCCAAGTGTGGGTTGGTCTCTTCTCCCAGGTAACCAGCACCAAAACAAGAGGACACAGTCTCAAGCTGCACCAGGGGAAGTTTAGGCTTGAGGTGAGGAGAAAGCTCTTCACAGAAAGAGTACTTGGCCATTGGAATGTGCTACCTAGGGAGGTGGTAAAGTCACCATCCCTGGAAGTGTTCAAAACGGGATTGGATGTGCCACTTGAAGATATGGTTTATTTGTCATGAGCTGTTGGGTGACAGGTTGGACTTGATGATCTCTGAGGTCTTTTCCAACCTTATTGATTCTATGATTCTATATAGAAACTAGTTATGGAAATAACCTGCACAGCCCGGTGGGCATCAAACTGCTCGTGCACTAACAATGTTTGCCCAGCCCATAAAGGCCAACTGCACCATAAACTGCATTAACTAGAGCCTAGGTGCTTCTTGCCCTCTACTGAACACTTAAGAAGCCACATCTGGAATAATGTGCCAAATCCTTCTCCTCCCTCAATCCCCAAAACAATGGCTTGTGCTATATTCTGTTTTCAAGAGGCAACAGGCGGAAGCTGCTTGGAGAGAAATTCCTATCAGATACGAGGAATAAAGTCTACAGTGAGGGCAGTGAAACAATGCAGCAAGGGCTCAGGGAGGCTGCTGAATCTCTGTCCTGGGAGGCTGAAAACACCAAAATGGAAAAGGTGCTGAGCAACCTGTCCTAAGATGACCCTCCTTGAAGGCAGGATATAGTGGTGTTGGACCTTCTGGCTTCCAGAAGTTTCTCCCAGTTATTCCTGCTGAGAACTGGAGCAGACCTGTAGAATTTATATTTTCTAGTTCTCTATCCCATACTTGGACTAAGGACATGAACAACCTTTGAGACACTAAGGTTTTTGTTGCTGCAAGAATTGTGAACATTGTGAGGTCAGGATTGTTCTACTTTTTTTGTTGTTGTTGAAGAATTAAAAGTGGGACTGATTTTCTTATTTTAATTCATTTCTTCATCACAAAGGAATTCACCTCTGCTGGGGTTTAATCTACTGTGAATTTTCTGGCTTTGCTTCCTGTAGACCTTCTTTTGAAGCACCCGTGTAAAGAATTGCATGGACTTTGAATGTAAATTCAAAGCACAGATCTGTTAATCCTGAGAGTTGCAATTTTACTGCTTAATGTACATCAGCAAATATGCAAAAGTATAGCAATCACTTACAGGATGGCTGCAATGAGTCTGTTATTACCTTATGCAAGGCATGCTACCTGAAAATTGATGGAAGAAGGAAGAGAAAGTGAATTTGGTTTTGTTTAAATGGTCCCAGCTCAATGAATTCTTTGCATTCTTGGCACGATAAGTGGATCAGTGACTGGCTCTGGGAAATGAGAGGATTGACACTGGTTTAATGTATTTCATTTTACAGCAGTAGTTTTCCTATACATAATATTGGGACAAGAAAACTAACAATCCTTGATTAAGTAAGTGAAAATTAAGTTAGTTATAAGGTAAGCTTCTCTGTATTTATCCTCTGTGGGATCCATACATCTTGGGAAGGTTTTCTGTTGCCTTTTAGCATGTGTAGAGCAATGCTTCTACATAATTAGCATCAAACAAACACCAACCTTGTCTCTTTCTCACACTGCAAAGAAACAAACTGGCAAAACATAGTGCTGGGAGCAGCTCAGTTAGGTTACAACTACCTGAAGGGAGATTGTAGGCAGGTGGGGATTGGTCTCTCCTCCTGGGCAGCTAGCACTAGAACAAGAGGACACAGTCTCAAGCTGCACCAGGGGAGGTTTGGGCTGAATGTTAGGAAGAAGTTCTTCACAGAAAGAGTGATTGGCCATTGGAATGGGCTGCCCAGGAAGGTGGTGGAGTCACCTTCACTGGAGGTGTTTAGGAAGAGGCTGGATGGGGCACTTGGTGCCATGGTTCAGTTGATTAGATGGTGTTGGATGATAGGTTGGATTTGATGATCTCAAAGGTCTTTTCCAAGCTCTTCTGTTCTGTTCTATTCTAGTCTATTCTAGACTATTCTATTCTGTTCTATTCTGTTCTGTTCTGTTCGTCTTCATCCAGAGGAGCATTTGATGAGCATAGCTAGATTCCAGTGACTCCGAGAAGGAATTCAGCATTGATTGAATAATTGGTTTTCTTTTCAATTAATGTTTTTGTTTCCAGGCAAAGTAACACAAAACTTGTATGTACTCTCAGTACCCAGTAGATTCTTTCTCTTAATTTCTTCCCCCTTTTGGTTTTTACCACTGCCAGCTTCTCTTTTAGTTAACAATGTGTCAGCATTGTCATAGAAAACCTCTGGTTCTGTTTTTATATGTGAATTGTAAAAAAACTATATTGTTTCAGGTTTCAAGTTTGGTTTCTAGGGTCTTGCTCAGGAAATCCTTTAAAACATTTTATAAGTTCACAAAAACATGTTAGGCTCTGCTTCAGGATTTACTCTATTGAATCTCCAGCACAAAACTATACTAAATATGTACTTAATTCACTTCCATTAGTGAATTCATTATAAAGCATATTATGAACTTGTTATCAGAGCTTCTTTATAGTTTTATTTCAGCTGATCACAAATTAAAAAGAAAGCTTACTGTTTCTGCTGCCTTAGAAACTGATTCTTGACTCAAATAATCACCATACTCTCAGGACTCTCAGTAAGGTTATTGCATACTGGTGTATTTGCACGACTCTCACATTTCCCTTACTTCAGCCTCTCTGGTCCACTTGTTTTCAATATTTCCGGAAGGATTTTGAATGACATGAGCTAGCTGGCAGAGATCCTTAAGCAGTGTTACTGTATCTGCAAAATCTCCCTGGGGAGGATTTTAATTCTGCACAGTGCATCTCCAAAGTGGTTGAGGGAATTTGGTTTCCAGAAGGGCAAGAACCCAGGATTTTTACTTGCTCATAAGAGCTGAAAGTTCATGAATTACGTCTGATATTGTAGAGTTCATAAACCAGTTTTCAACATGACTCTTTAGTTTCTGTGCAGTATAGAAATGCAAGACTGGTGCTGCTAGAGGGAAGCCCCCTCAGTGTTATCTTGCCTCTGACAGCTACCAGGGACATGTGTTAAGATGTAAATCCAAGTAACCCCACATTTAAATAACTCACTCAAAAGGGAATTTCATTCCCAGATCTCCAGGTTCTTTGCTGAGAAACACAGGCTGAAATGCAGGATGGCTTTTATTGTGAGATCTTCTGTATCCCTCAGTGCTGTGGCATCAAACAACGCTAGGAGTTTCAAAGGCTCATTAGCATCTGTGTGAATTGCTTCTGCCCAGGCAAACTGACATGCATTTCCTACAACCAGCCTGCAATAGGTTCCCAATTCACACTAACTAGATTCTCTTTGCTTTCTTGAGGATATATGCAGGAGAGGTCTGTTTCCCTTTCCATATGCCACCTGATAATTTACCTATTTTTCTATTGTGTCTCTTGCTCTTCTCTTTAACCTGCTATTCCTGCTCTGGAGCTGATCTTGGATGAGATGCTGAAGTGCCCAACAGTACATGGGAAAGAATTATTTATCATGGAACAGGCCTGTCTGTGACCTACATAGTTGTGAAGTTTATTGTTTCTGATAGTGAAATGTATTCTGAAGTGTATTGTTTCATATACTCAAATCTTCTCACAGTCTGCCTCTGAGCTGGGCAGAATCATACACTGTCCCAGACTGCTGCAGGTGTATTTTTAAGCAAATGCCAGCTCTACCCTTTACTTCTGCAAAAGAGAAGGATTTCAGTAACGGTAGGAAGTGAGACTCAGTCAAAGGAATCATAGAATCAGTCAGGGTTGGAAGGGACCACAAGGATCATTTAGTTCCAACCCCCCTGCCATGGGCAGGGACACCCTGCACTAGATCAGGCTGGCCAGAGCCTCGTCCAGCCTGGCCTTACCTCCAGGGACAGGGCCTCAACCACCTCCCTGGACAACCCATTCCAGGCCTTCACCACTCTTATGGGGAAGAACTTCCTCCTCACCTCCAGCCTGAATCTCCCCACCTCCAGCTTCAGTCCATTCCCCCTAGTCCTATCACTACCTGAGATCCTGAGCAGTCCCTCCCCAGCCTTCCTGTAGCCCCCTTCAGATACTGGAAGGCCACAATGAGGTCACCTCGGAGCCTTCTCTTCTCCAGACTGAACAGCCCCAACTCCTTCAGTCTGTCCTCATAGGAAATGGTGGTATAATAGGTATCAGTTCTCACTCAGTGATGATATTTGGACAACATGGATGTACTTTGCATGTGATAGCTTTGTGTATGCAGTAATAAACAGTCCCTTCTAATCCCCCTTCTGCAGGCCCCATACAGCCTGGGTGATGTTACACTTCTGTATTATTACCTGCTGCTTTAGATGGAATCAAGATTTCTTTCAAAACCAAAGTTTGACTTCAGAAATAGCTTGTTCTCTCATCATTTTATTCCCCCTGGCCTCCCCTCAGAAGCAGCTGATGAGTGTGTCACCCGTCTAACAGGCTGCAGAAGTCTCTACACAGAGCAGACTCTGAGAGAGAGTGGCTGGGTCAGAAGATCTGTGCCTGGTGTCAGGCCACAGCACTGTGAATACATCTCTCCTACTGATCATAATACTGTCCTAAATGCCTGTATGATTTTTCTCTCTCTTCAGGAGTTAGGCAGATGGGTTGCCTTCCCGGCATGACCATTGAGCTGACATGTTTAATGACTTCAATTGTCCATGAAGAGAGCTCTACAAATCCATCAGGACATTGGAGGTACCTCAGGTCCGTCCTCCCCTTTTTTTCCTTCCTGTGAAAGAGCTTGTGTGGCAGAAAGAAAACATTTTCTTGTTACTATTTGATCTGTTAAAAAATAAAATATTTTATTTGGATGTTTTATGAAGAAATGAGACATTTTTTCTTCCAATATTATAGAATCATAGGATCTATGTTTCGTTTCATTTGGAAAAGGCCTCAAATATCGGTGGGTCCACTGTCAACCTAAGAACACCATGTTATTAAAATATGTCCCAAAGTGCCATGTCCACACATTTCTTGAACACCTCCAGGGACAGTGACTCCATCACCTTCCTGGGCAGCCTATTCCAATTCCTGACCACTCTTTCAGTAAAGAAACTTTTTCCTAATATCCAAACTAAACCTCACCGGGCAGAGCTCATGTAGAGGACTGTCTGAAAACACCAAGTGAAATAACCCTGAGAAGAAAGTCATAGAAGCAGATTTCTGTTGCCTGGATAAGGAAGAGAGCAGGAGGTGAGGTTATTTCCACTGGGACTTTGCAATACCTGTCTGCTAATGTTAATGAATGCTTCAAACCACATCTCAAGTTCAGTCTTCTGTGGAATATTAAAACCCACCTAATTAAATAATGTGAAAACTATGTCCTTGAGTGAGGCTCTTGTGATTGCCGGCACCAATACAGCGCTCTATCCCTGAATGCAGAGATGAGTACCCCAGAGAGGAACCACGGGATTGGAGTGGAGGCATGGCGCTGTTGAGCAGAGCAATGGGCTTCAGCCTTGTTTGTGCAGAGCTGTAATGCGTGAGCCCCACAATGAGTCTCCAGAGTGACAAACTTTACAGACTTTAGAAAGGCCTGAATTATCTTGGAGAGTTCTTCCAATCTGGTTGATTCTGTGATTCTGTGACTTGAACATGTCCAGAGAAGGGCAGCAAGGCTGGTGAGGGGTCTGGAGCACAAGCCCTATGAGGAGAGGCTGAGGGAGCTGGGGTTGTGTAACCTAGAGAAAATGAGGCTCAGAGGAGGCATTATTGCTGTCTACAACTACCTGAAGGGAGGTTGTAGCCAGGTGGGGGTTGGTCTCTTCTCCCAGGCAACCAGCACCAGAACAAGAGGACACAGTCTCAAGCTGCACCAGGGGAAGTTTGGGCTGAATGTGAGGAACAAATTCTTTCCAGAAAGAGATTGGCCATTGGAATGTGCTGCCCAGGGAGGTGATGGAGTCACCATCCCTGGAATTGTTTAAAAAGAGGCTGGATGAGGCACTTAGTGCCACGGTTTAGTTGATAAGATGGTGTTGGGTGACAGGTTGGACATGATGATCTCAAAGGTCTTTTCCAGCCTGGCTGATTCTGTGATTATGTAGAAATCATCTCTCTGCATCTGAAATGGGACTGTCAAATGTACCCTGGTCTTAGTGATTTCCTGTAACATCTTTTATAACTGTCCTGACAGCCCAACAGCAAATGATGCTGACATGGCTAATCCCCATATTTAGCATAAGCTGAAATAAAAGCTGAGATTTGAGCACCTAGGCTCCTTGAAAGATCAGGATAAACATCTGAAGGTTGTGGTAGTGCCTTGTGTCTGCCACTAATAAAGTATGGGTGCGAACTTGTGCTGTCCTTTGCTTCCTATCTAGTAGCACTGTACCTGCTGGAAGCAAGCTGAGAGTATGGCCAGAAGTGATAAATTGCTGTGTTGGAGAGGCAGTAAACCTTAGTCACAGAGTCCTGCTTGCTATAGGCAAGTGATTTAAAACTTTTGTCCCTTAACTTCTGCTAGCACATTTTGCACAAACCATCCTTCTTCATCCCACTTTACAGTTGTCACCTGCAATGGACAATCCAGAAGTGATACAAAAATCACCACTACAAACAGGACACAGAACTAACAAGAAAGCACAAAGAGAAGTCATGTACTCATTGCTTGCAGCAACAGCTGTGTATCAGTGCTTTCCCCCATGACATTTCTTACCAAAAGCTTTCCTTGAAAACAAATCTTAGGCATGAAAATGAGGGTAAAATGCCTGATGGCCTCTAAGCTTTTGGAGCATTCTAAGGCTCCTTCTAAAATTAATGGATTTTGGGGATGCAAATCCCTTACGTGGTGTTGAACATCCCCACTGACTAGTACTTAAACTGCTGAAGTTCATCTCAGATCCCTCAGAGTGAGCACTGGCAGGACCTCCTGGGAGTTCAGAATGCCAGCAGCTGCCAAGAAGGAATATGTGCTCCTTCATACATATATATATATATGAAAAGTTTCATTTTCTACTCTGTTGTTCGTATGTTGCTGAAGCTTTTGATTAATTAATTAGGCAATTATCTTTCAATGGCACTTGTCACATCTGTCAGCTGCTCTGGGTTACACAAGTCTGCTGTGTGACATAGAATAGAATAGAATAGAATAGAATAGAATAGAATAGAATAGAATAGAATAGAATAGAATAGAATAGAATAGAATAGACCAGGTTGGAAAAGACCTTCAAGATCATCGAGTCCAACCTATTAACACCTAATCAACTAACCCATGGCACCAAGCACCCCATCAAGCCTCCTCCTAAACACCTCCAATGATGGTGACTCCACCACCTCCCCAGGCAACACATTCCAATGGGCAATCACTCTCTCTGTATAGAACTTCTTCCTAACATCCAGCCTAAACCTCCCCTGGTGCAGCTTGAGACTGTGTCCTCTTGTTCTGGTGCTGGTTGCCTGGGAGAAGAGACCAACCTCTGCCTGTCCACAACCTCCCTTCAGGTAGTTGTAGACAGCCATAAGGTCACCCCTGAGTCTCCTCTTCTCCAGGCTAAGCAACCCCAGCTCCCTCAGCCTCTCCTCACAGGGCTTGTGCTCGAAGCCCCTCACCAACATTGTTGCCAGTCTCTGGACACATTCCAGCAAGTCAACATCCTTCCTAAACTGAGGGACTCAGAACTGGACACAGGACTCAAGGTGTGGCCTAACCAGTGCAGTGGACAGGGGCAGAATGACCTCCCTGCTCCTGCTGGCCACACTGTTCCTGATGCAGGCCAGGATGCCATTTGCCCTCTTGGCTGCCTAGGCACACTTCTGGCTCATGTTCAGCCTCCCATCAACCAGCACCCCCAGGTCCCTCTCTGCCTGGCCTCTCTCCAGCCACTCTGACCCCAGCCTGTAGCACTGCCTGGGGTTGTTGTGGCCAATGTGCAGCACCTGGCACTTGGCTGTGTTCAGTCTCCTGCCCTTGTATTCTGCACTGGAGAGGATACCTACATTTAGCAAAAAATCTAGTTCTTAGTAGCAACTGTGGTCTGCAAGATCTGGTTCCAGTTGGGATAATTACTGGGCCTGGCTATTATAAGGAATAGTGGGGCAATTATTAAGGCCACACTTCATGTAAACCTTGGAATGAGAATTCATACTGGGGGTATTTTGGTAACAGCTGGCAATTTGCTTTTAGCTTTTTTTAAAAAAAAAATCCACCCAAATGCCCATAAAATTGGTTAAAATTAAATACTCCAGCTTGTTCCATGTAAAGTGGCAGTTCATTGTGATGCCTGCTTTGAAGATTCACAAGGTTGTTTATTTATGTATTTATTTAATGCTGCGTTTACTGTGTCAGCCCTTTTTCTTGCATGCAATCTAATTTTAATTAGGCTAAGCCAGGATCTGTAGTAAGGAAAGACGGTCTACACATGTCCTGGATGTTGCACTAAATACAGACTGCAGCCTGGAACAGAAGAAATTGAAGAGAATGGAGATGGGGAATGGAATCTCAATTTAGCAAAAATGAAGCAAGTATTTACATCTAAATCAGAAAGATTATAGACAATTTGAAATGTTCACAGGATCACAGGGTGTATGGGGTTGGAAGGGACCTCCTTGAGTCCAACTCCCCTGACAGAGCAGGACCATAGAATCTAGCATAGGTCACACAGGAATGCATCCAGATGGGTCTTGAAAGTCTCCAGAGAAGGAGACTCCACAACCTCTCTGGGCAGCCTGTTCCAGTGCTCTGTGACCCTCACAGTGAAGAAGTTCCTCCTCGTGTTGACGTGGAACCTCCTGTGCTGTAGTTTATATCCATTACCCCTTGTATCACAGGGTGTAACTGAGCAGAGCCTGTCCCCTCCCTCTTGATACCCAGCCCTGAGATATTTATGAATGTTTATCAAATCCCCTCTCAGTCTTCTCTTCTCCAGAAGAAGATGTAACTGAAGGGATTGTGTCTTGTCTGAGTCGCACTGCTGGAGGCTGTTGCAATGCGAAACGTGATGCGCAGGACTGGTTGTTGTAGCATGATGGAAAGAGCAGAATAAGCCTTGGTAAAACCTGGCACAAATCAAGAACTTTAATCTCCAAACTGAGATGTATTTGTTCTATTAGCTGCTTTGATAGTCAGCTTTGAACTCATTCTTGAAAAATGTTTATATGACGACTGTAAGATATTGTATTCCTGCAGATTTCACATTGATCTTCTGTCACTCGAGACCTTCCAAATAGAATTGTTTCTTTCTTGCTGCTTCTAGAACAACTGGATTTTCTACTTCCAGAAAATTCAGGAAATTCAGAAAAATGCAACAGCAGGCAGCAAACAGATCTTTTTAAAACAGTCAATTCTTTTATCCCTGCAAATCTGTCTCCTGGTACCAGAGAGAATATTCTTTGCTGCAGCTCTCTTTTAGGAAATCTTGTGCTCATAATCCCACAATGTTAGACAGCAGTTTTCTCCACCAAAACATTTCAGCCCAGCAGCTGATAACTTTGCCTACTACAGAAGAATAGAAGATATGGAAGTGTATAATAATATTTGCTATTTCTTTTGTATCTTATATGCTTGGTTTGAAAAATGTTACAATATCACAGTATCACAGTATCACCAAGGTTGGAAGAGACCTCAAAGAGCATCGAGTCCAACCTGTCACCACAGGCCCCATGACTAGACCATGGCACCAAGTGCCACGTCCAGTCCCCTCTTGAACACCTCCAGGGATGGTGACTCCACCACCTCCCTGGGCAGCCCATTCCAATGACGAATCACTCTCTTGGTGAAGAACTTTCTCCTCACCTCAAGCCTAAACTTCCCCTGGTGCAGCTTGAGACTGTGTCCCCTTGTTCTGGTGCTGGTTGCCTGGGAGAAGAGGCCAACCCCTTCCTGGCTACAACCACCTTTCAGGTAGTTGTAGAGAGCAATGAGGTCTCCCCCTGAGCCTCCTCTTCTCCAGGCTAAACAACCCCAGCTCCCTCAGCCTCTCCTCACAGGGCTTGTGCTCAAGGCCTCTCCCCAGCCTTGTTGCCCTTCTCTGGACACCTTCAAGTGTCCTGATGTCCTTCTTAAACTGAGGGGCCCAGAACTGGACACAGGACTCAAGGTGTGGCCTAACCAGTGCAGAGTACAGGGGCAGAATGACCTCCCTGCTCCTGCTGGTCACACCATTCCTAGTGCAGGCCAGAAAGATTCTATAAGATTATCATATCCTTCCAATATGCTTTTAAACATTGTTATTCCCATGTGATGGCAATGATAAATGAAGTCAATGAATTCAGAGACATGTGAGAGCCCTAAGGATGCCAGAGGCAGAGATGGAAACCAGCTACTGTAGCTTCTAAGAGTTAACTCATATAGGTCTGGCAGCTCTGACACTGGCCAGAAACCACAGCATACATTACCCTGGTAAAAAAGCCTACACCTGCAAATGCAGATTTGATGTCTTGTATGTTAATTCACTAAAGACTTGCATTCTCAAGCATAGGCTGTATCACACAAATCAAAGGGCTCCTGGGTTTGTAAATCTTAAAGAAATAAGATTCTTGGTTGAAAAAAATCTGGTGTGGAACAGAGGTAAAGAAAATCTGCATAGTTTGGATTAACATTCCAGTTCTGCAAAAAGAATAAATTTCAGAGGTGTCAGTGATCTAAATTGTGCCTTAATTTCCTGTAAAATGGGACACAATACTTTGGAATATGTATTTCACTCCAGCTAGGGGTCAGAAGTAGCCTTGTAAATGATGCAGAGTATATAAAATATAATAGCATAAAGCATTTTCTTGGAGCTCAATACTGTTATGCCTTACAATTTAAGCTACATAAACTAATCTGCATTGATTCAAACAGATCAAAATATGGTGAAAAAAAGATAATCAATCCAAAAGTACTTCCAAGCAATAATTCAGTCAGCTGGTGAACTAACTGAGTGTCAATGATGAGCAAGGAATACTCCCTACGTTTGTGAGCTGTTAGCTGAGTCAGTTATCTAATGTGGTACTGATGATAGCTGTCTAGCAATTGATTTTTAAAAAAAGGGAAAAAATTATTACCATGAAGTCTACTTGTAGTTCAAGGGGATCTCAGAAAGCTGCTGAGAACATAAAATTGAAAGTAATTTGATGTTGGGTTTTATATTGGCATTAACATTTGCAAATGCTACCTTTCAAATGAAGAGATGGGTCATACTGTCAGGCCCTTGAGGGTAGTAATGGCCCTTCATGACCCTGTCCAGCCTTCCCTGAGGCCTCTCACCCCCCCTCTTGTGGCCTATGAGACTCACTTCAGTCAGCCAGTGACTCAGTATCTATCTGTAGATGTGCCTGATTATCACCCTGTCTTTTTCACATACCTGATGTGTAGGTAGCCTGTCTCCTGACCCCTTAGGAATATCATATCTTTGTCTGCAGTCCTGTTCTTCTGAAATGGTCACTGCTGCCCTATCTTAGATGTAGGAGAAATCCATTAAATTGAACCTCCAGTGCTGGATAACTTCCTGCTTCTGACTATTTTTCTCTTTTGGGGCTAAAAGACTCTGAAGCAGGTGCACCTAAGTGCTATGGAAGAAAAGGACACAGGCAACACTCAGAGCTCACTATTGGTTTGTTATGGACAGATAGTAAGATCATCTGGGATGCAAACAGTGTCTCAGGGGCAGACCAGTCTTAGACAGAGGGTAGAAAGAGATAGGCTCAAAGTTTCTGAGCACTGGGGAAATAAATTGATTGCTGAATAATTCTTGCCAATTTGCAACAGAGAGGTGATAGAAAAGACCCATGAAGCTGGGGTCTGTAAAGCACAGCTGTAGCTGCCCAGGAGTTGGGTGGAGGAAAGCTTCTACTCATTTGACCACCTCTTGCTTCCCTCAGAGGAGATCTCAGTACCCTATAGGAAGGAATTGCTGAGAGCAGGTATTTCACATTCTTCTTTCATTCAGGTGTTTTGTTGATGTCACTTCTAGATGGTAATATTGTTTGGTAGTATATGAATTTTCAACTGGGCTCTGGGGACCCAATTTGTGCCAATGGAGCTTTACTCAGTTATGGTGGCTGGATGGTCAAGGATATGCTTTCTTATTGAAGGTACCTGTAATATCTGGAAAAAAACCAGGAAGTTTTAAACTATCTTAAATTTCAAGGAAAGAAAAAGGAATACCCAAATAAACATTTTACTTGGGAACTTCAGAAAAACAGCAAGTTAATTCAAAAGTGACATCTCCAGAGAAAATGGCATTGTTTCTAGAAGCTGGGACAAAATGGAATAGCTTTAAGGATTAGAAGAAGGGAAATGGGGTTTGATTTGTTGTGGGTTTTCTGTTTCACAGTATCACAGTATCACTAAGGTTAAAGAGACCTTGAAGATCATTGAGTCCAACCTGTCACCACAGACCTCACGACTAGACCATGGCACCAAGTGCCACATCTAATCCCCTCTTGAACACTTCCAGGGATGGTGACTCCACCACCTCCCTGGGCAGCACATTCCAATGGTGAACAACTCTCTCAGTGAAGAACTTTCTCCTCACCTTGAGCCTAAACTTCCCCTGTTGCAGCTTGAGATTGTGTCCTCTTGTTCTGGTGCTGGTTGCTAGAGAGAAGAGGCCAACCCCTTCCTGGCTACAACCACCTTTCAGGTAGTTGTAGAGAGCAATGAGGTCTCCCCTGAGCCTCCTCTTCTCCAGGCTAAGCAACCCCAGCTCCCTCAGCCTCTCCTCACAGGGCTGTGCTCAAGGCCTCTCACCAGCCTTGTTGCCCTTCTCTGGACACATTCAAGTGTCCTGATGTCCTTCCTAAACTGAGGGACCTGCTTGCTTGCTCCTTTGTTTGTTTCCCCACACTAAAACTTCATTTAACTGCAAGTGAAACACTGCACATAAAAAATTGCAACTTTCATATATTTTTCAAATGCATGGTATAAGTCATTCTGAAACACATCTTGCAACATGTTTGCTTGCCCCACATCAGTCACATGCACAGCTCTCCTGAGATGTTAGAGAGTTTTTCTTCGCTCCAAACCCAGTTGAGGGCTTCTCCTTTAATACAGGAAATGTCTGTGGTAATTTTCTCTGACTCCTTTGGATCAAGACCTTACGAAGATTTAGGTGATTTGTTTCAAAATCCATTCTCTCATGGACTGCTGTGGTTTTTGTGATGTCAGTTGCTATACTAATTCCTACTTGCCTCCCACTGTGCTAATTATTTTTGAAAACAATGCCACACTTTAGTGAGAAAATAAAAGGCAACTAGTTTTAGATGCCACTTATAAAACAGGGCAGACAGGAATGGTGACAAAAGATTTGTCCATGATATTTAAAGTGCCAAATCTATCTGAATGTTGTTTTATTTGCACTAGCAGCAGCTACCACTGAAAGATTAAACAAAGAAAAAAGACCTGAAACACCAGGTGTAAAGAATTTAACATATGCTTCTTTAGTACTTTTAGAATAAACTAGCTCTGTATTTGTGCATGCACACTGAGTTGGCACAGCCATATATCTTTTGGTATCTGGGTCTCTGTCTCACACTCATTTTGGTTTAAGAGTTGTTTGTGCTTCCTTTTGAGAGTTTGAAAGACACATGGACCTTGCAGACCAAACCAGGCTCTTATGACCTATTTTGTTGTATGAATTCTTCAGTTTTCGTTATCCAGAGGTTAGTTTTGAGGCATAGAAAACCAGCAGTGATCAGAACAAACTGCTCTGGAGGAAGGCTGGTTCCAGAAAGCTGGACTGTGGAGCCAGATGGCAAGGTGACTCTGTGCAGGCCTGGGGTGATCAAGACTAGATGGAACATGAATAATAACCTTGTAGAAACCAGTCTTTTCCCACAGAGATTTGTGGCATGACTTGCACTGGCATGACTCAGAGGCCTGCTGCAATCTAGCATTTACAGCTGAAGGCACTGCAGTGGTGAAGTTTCAAGGTAATGAATGTGAGGCCTATCCACATCCAACAGGAAAGACATTTTTTTGCCCACGTGGGTTAAAATGACCATGATAGAATAGAATTGACCAGGTTGGAAGAGACCTTTGAGATCATCGAGTCCAACCTATCATCCAACACCATCTAATCAACTAAACCTTGGCAACAAGCACCCTATCCAGTCTCTTCTTGAACACCTCCAGTGATGGTGACTCCACCACCTCCCTGGACAGCCCATTCCAATGGCCAGTCACTCTTTCCATGGAGAACTTCTTCCTAACATCCAGCCTAAACCTCTCCTGGCACAGCTTGAGACTGTGTCCTCTTGTTCTGGTGCTGGCTACCCAGGAGGAGAGACCAGACCCCACTTGGCTACAACCTCCCTTCAAGTAGTTGTAGACAGCAACAAGGCCTCCCCTGAGCCTCCTTTTCTCCAGGCTAAGCAGCCCCAGATCCCTCAGCCTCTCCTCACAGGGCTGTGCTCCAAACCCCTCCCCTGCTTTGTTGCCCTTCTCTAGACATCTTCCAGCATCTCAACATCTTCCCTAAACTGAGGGGCCCAGAGCTGGACACAGTACTCAAGGTGTGACCTAATCAGTGCTGAGTATAGGGCAGAATGACTTTCCTGCTCCTGCTGGCCACACTATTCCTGGCAGGCCAGGATGCCATTGGCCTTCTTGGCCACCTGAGCACTAGCCTAGCTTTAGGATAAGTCTTTCCTAGATGCAGACTGAGCAGAAAGATTCAAGTCTTCAGCTGTGATTCAAATGATGCAGGGCTCCTGTGCGCTGAGGTCTGTTATGTGTGGTTTGACCCACTGCACCTGGCATGGATGACAATGCACACAGGATTTAAATGTATCCATTGAACGCTAAATTGTCTGCATCAACTCAGGCAGTGTGTGGGCAACCTGATGCATTTCTATTATGTCATCAATACAATGCACCATATTTTAGATCTGCAGCAATAATAATAGAAAAAAAGAAGGCAGATTCCTTGAGTAACATATTGCATGTCATGATTTTCTTTGCAACTGATGACGCTGGTGTTAGTTTTCCTATGACACTAACTAGTTTACATTAATTTGAAGTTCTGTTTTGTAGTTCTTAAATGAACTGGAACACTTGCTGGACAATATCCAGAACACAAAAAAGCTATTTAGTGAAAAAACAGCAATAAAATTACTATATAGTTTCCCCTGTGTGTGTTTTAATTAATCAAAGGAAATACTCTGTGTAGAACATGAAACAATTAATTGTGGCTAAGAGACAAAGACAAGACATTTGACCACTCTGTTCGATAATCACAACAAAAAGGCACATGAAGCTGTGAGAAAGTCATAGGGGAAACCTTCTCTGTAAGCACAAGTAAGAACTTAAGGGGAAGTTAAATTGGATCAGTTGACAGAGAAGAGAAAAGGTCAGTAAAGATATTTTGGAGGGCTTTAGGGTTCTACTGCTGAGTCAAGGACTTCTGTGTTTACTATGTGGAGATCAGTCCTATCCGAAACCAAGCTCAGCCCAATAAGAAAATGCTATGCTATGCTTTATTATCTAGGCAAGTTCATAAGTACAAAAGAGATCATCTTGATGGATACTAAAAACCAGACCCCCTGTCACTCTCACAGGGGGGGAACTTGAGCCTTAATCTGAGTTTGCACTGGCAGCACATGGGGCATGAGTTCACAGAGGTTGTAGGGTCCTAGAAAAAGTGAATAATTTTCAGAGGGGATTTGGTTTCCAGCAGAGACAAAATAAAAGACAGGTTGGAAATGCTCATGATTTATGTAGGATTAAAGTCCAGGAAAGTCTGTGGGGATGCTTTTGTTTTCTCTAGTGGCCTTGGAAGGAGGCCCAAAATATTTCTTCTACAAAACACATTCACGGCACCTGAAAAAGAAAGCATATAGCTAACTCTGAGTAGCTAACTCTTGGAAGTAAAACTTGAGAATGAGGATATACCCAGGTGAATCACTTATCCTTATTGAGCCTATAAATTCCAGCTGATCAGCCAATACACTTACAGTGCTCTGATTTAGCTGCTAACTTGAATCAAGTTTCTTTGCAGTTTTCCTGCAGGGAAAGGAACTTCAAGGCTCTCTTGTGTTAATTTTGGAGAGATTAGCTGGTCTGCAAACTCCTTTCCCTTTAGCCCAGTCCTATCCTTCAGTTAATCCTATACTTCTTTAGATATCTATATCTAACTCATGTATCTTAAGTGCTACTACTATTTATATTATATTAACCCAGTATTAACAAGTAAGTTGTATTAACAAATATGAAACCAGTCTATATGAAAAGAGACCTTTTCTCTTAAGGTCACCTTCCAATGCACTTTGTCCTGAGTTCTGTAAAGACTCATATATTATCCATGTTACATTATGTAACCACACATTCCTGTGGTTTGACCTCCTAGATTATCTCATTGCTCCTTCCTGCAAAATGAGACCTTCCTTGTCGTGCTCCAGGTAAAGCTGAGTTGTTGGCTCAGTAAGCCACTACATCAAAGAAGATAGAGTCTGGAAATCTGTAGATTGAAGATAGAGTCTGTGAAAATCTGGCTACACTTTCCTATGAGGTTCTGATGGGAGAAGGTGCACTGCACTTTCCACAACGTCTGGAAGAAAGTAAGTGCTTTATTGGATTGGGATGGGGAGTGGACTAAAATAGTGATATGGTTGGAGTTTAGGTACTCAAGCACATCACAAGCCTGAATGCTCTTAATACCTACTAATTTCTGCAGATATGTAATCTCAGTGTTGCTGGATATAAATATTCTGCCTTGGTTGGGCGTTGGTGGTGAGCTACAGCTAATTTGTAATTAGTCCTGATGAAAAGCAGATGTTAGGTCTGGCTACAGGATCCTTTTAAGTGACTGGTTTGGAAGCTTTTTATCTAGTCAGAAAAGTAATTGTCAAAACTCCACACACACACACATGCTTCCCACCCCATTGAATAAAGGAGAGCTAGTTCCTCTTGCATTAAAATAGTTGCATCTGCAGAAGCTGTTCTAACCAGTAGGCTGCAGTACCTGCTTTACAGCCCTACTTGCTTTGGATTGCTTGTACCAGAAGCTACTCTCTCACAGGAGGTGTTGATGCCTGTAACGGAGCTCCAGGCAAGCGTGAAAGCTAGATGTGGCAAAGCTGTGTTTTGTTTGTTTCTTAATATAGAAGAGATTTGGTAACTAAAATCTATTTGTCTCCAGATGCTCTTCATAGCCTACTTAAGGCAAGCTTTTTCATGTTAGGTTACTGCCTGCCCCTCTGCATAGTTCCAAAATAGAGACTACAACCTGCAGAGACCCAAGGGATCCCTTTTCCTAAGCTAAAAAATAAATTATTCCAATGAGTATTTACATCAAGATTCATTGGGGTAATTGTAAGCCTCAGCAAAGTGCAGCTTTGTAGGAGATAGTTCTGTGTAAATCTCACAATGTTGGTTACTAGCTGGTCTTTAAGAGTCTCCTGTTTGGATGACACATCGCTGTTTCTGGAAGGGAACATTTTCTTAGGTAAGACTTTTAATAAAAGCAACAAATCACATTTTTTATTTGCAAGACACCTGCCATGAATGTCATAGGAAGTTCTTGTCCCACATACTTCATTATTTTCTCAGAATAGAAAATAAGCAATTACAAATTTTGTGCTAAGCATCTTTTTTACCTAAGCTTTGTGATGGGAGCTGCAGAAGCAGTGCTATCCAGGGATGTAAGCCTTGCTTCCATCTTCAGTCTATCTTAACTGTTTGATTTTCACTTTACTCGTGACTTGAAACCTTTGCTTGGAAGGGATAAGATGTTGGAAGATTCAGACTGAACTCTGAGGTGAAGACTGACAAATGAACTGAGTGGTTTGTTATGTGCTGTGCACTGGACCTGACAGATTGAAACCTGCTCTGGTTTCAGAGTGGAGGGTGTAAAGCTTAGAGCAGGTCAACCTTTGTGAGATGTGAAGAACAAAGAATGTATCCAACCACTTTTCAAAATAGTGAAGACAGAACTCAATTAGTACAAATGACTTGACTAGTGCTCAAATCTCTGTTGTATCATGGAGACAGGAATTTTGTATTTTGTGCTGTTGCTTTTCCCCTTGTGTGCTAAATGACAGTTTCTTGTCAGTGTATTGTGAATTATAAAATCATAACCAAACCCCCACTTTGTTTTATCAGCATGTTACTCATAGTAGTACCCAGAGGATTTTATTCAGCTCTCTATTCAGGTTTAAGTTTAGTGAAATACAACAGACATCTTTCAAATTGGTTCAGTTTGGCTATTCAGCTGATTATTAATAGATGGAAGCTGATATGTTAAGCATTAGGTATTATTAATTACATACTTGCACTCCTCTGTCACCTGCAGGGCAGACAGTGGGGTGCTGCAGCACAGAGACAAGTTCTGTAAGAGGCCTCTCTGCAGGCTGTGATAAATGGAGCATGTTACCCAGCAGGGAGTGGGCCTTTCTCAAAGAGAAGGATAATGCAGCAAGAGTGAAGGGAACTAAGGCTCTTTCACATTTGTGTGTGGTAGGGCTGCTTTTAATCTACTAAGTATGAAGTGGCCTTAAACAGATGTACATCATAAAAATGTCAGCCTTATGCCCAATTTCAGGAAAATGCTGTGCTAGGCTAAATAGGAAAAGTGAGCTCTTGGAGCGGGGAGGCTGACTGAATAGAGGAATTCAGTATGAGTAACATTGGTTTGGTCTCTGGCACTGCTGTGTGAGTAATGGTTGGAATGGGCCTGTTGAGTACATATCAGTGGACTGAGTGTTGAAGAAAAGATCTGTATAGGTTGGACTTGATGATCTGCCATTTTGGCTCGATAGCCGACCGGAGCCGGCGACCGGGACCGCCCCGCTCGGACCGTGAGCTTCCTGCTTGGTTTCGCTTTCCTTTCGGGGCTGTGCGGGTCGGGAGAGCTCGGGGGCTAGCAGGCGGGTCTGGCGGGATCGTGCTCTCGCGACCTCGCTCGGGAACGGGGGCGTGGCGTCGGCCGCGGGAGGTTTCAGTCCCACCCGGGCCGTGGGCGCCGCCAGTGTGGCTGCAGAGCCTCCTCCTGAGCACAAAAGAAAAATAATCTTTTTCTTTTTTCAATGGAACAGTCAGCCATGGTTGTCACTCGACTCGAACAGAGGGTAGGAAAACAGCATCTGCCCAGACAGACTTGCTGTATCAGCATGCAGGAGTCCAGGCTGCCAGCTGCAGTGAGTGCTTGAGCCTGGCACTTGGAGTAGAGGGGGAAAGGGAGAACACCTGTGTCAGGTGTGAGCAGGTGAACTTTCTCCTCAGGCTGGTGGCCGAGCTGAAAGATGAAGTGGCCGAGCTGAAGGAGGAGGTTTCTAGGCTTAGGTCAATAAGGGATAGCGAGAAGGAATTAGATATGTGGGAGAGGGCTCTGCAGATCTCCCTGCTGAGGGAAGGGTCCCTGGAAACAGGGAGGGATGGATACAGGTCCCTGCCAGGGGTGGCAAGGGAAATCCTTCCCGGCCCTCTCCTCCTCCTCTGCTGCCCTTGCATCATAAGTACGAGGCCCTGCAGGCCGAGCACGGTGGGGATGAGAGGGCTGAGGAGCAGCCATCTGGGCGGGAGCCTAAGGCTAAGGCCAAGCGGTCCCCACCAGCTATAACGACCAGCTCCACAAAGAAAAGGAGAAGGGTTATAGTTGCTGGGGACTCTCTCCTGGGGGGTACTGTGGGAAGAGAAGTCGAGAGCCCAGCTGCAGTGCTGTACACCAATGCACGCAGCATGGGCAATAAACAGGAGGAGCTGGAAGTCCTGCTCCACCAGGGTGACTATGATACAGTCGCCATCTCAGAAACATGGTGGGATGACACACACGACTGGAGTGCTGCACTGGGGGGTTACAGGCTCTTCAGGAGTGACAGGCAAGGGAGAAGAGGAGGAGGGGTGGCTCTGTATATTAGGGAGTCACTCCCTGCCACAGAACTTGAGGGAGAAAATGAAGGGATTGAGAGCCTGTGGGTTAAAATCAGGGGGCAGACCAACAAATCTGACATCCTGGTTGGAGTCTGTTCTAGACCACCCAACCAGGATAAGGAGGCAGGTGAAACATTCTATAAGCAACTGGAGGTTGTCTCAAGATCATCAGACCTTGTCCTTGTGGGTGACTTTAACCTGCCAGATATCTGCTGGGAACTTAACTCAGCAGAGAAGAGGCAGTCCAGAAGGTTCCTGGAGCGCATGGAGGACAACTTCCTGATGCAGCTGTTGAGTGAGCCTACCAGGGGACAGGCTCTGCTTGACCTGCTGCTCTCCAATAGAGAAGGGCTGGTGGGAGACGTGACCATGGGAGGCTGCCTGGGGTGCAGCGACCATGAGATGGTGAAGTTTTCCATTTACAGGGAGCTAGGGAGGAGTACCAACAGAACCTTCACCTTGGACTGCCAGAGGGCAAACTTCAGCCTGTTTAAGGAACTTATTTGCAAGGTTCCCTGGGTATCAGCCCTCAAGAACCGAGGGGTCCAGGAGGGTTGGAGCTATTTTAAACAGGAGCTTTTGAGGGCACAGGAACTGGCGGTTCCCATGTGCCGAAAGATGAGCCGAGGGGAAGGCTCTGGGCCTGGATGAGCAAGCAGCTCCTGGAGGAACTAAGGGAAAAACGAGGCTGTATCACCTTTGGAAGGAGGGGAAGGCTTCTCGAGGTGTGTTTAAGGAAGTTGTTAGATTATGTAGGAAAAAAATTAGAGAGGCAAAGGCACAGTTGGAGCTGAGGCTGAACACCTCTGTGAAGGACAATAAAAAGCACTTTTACAAATATGTTAATGCCAGAAAGAAGGGCAGGAAGCACCTGCACTGCCTATTGGACCTGGAGGGGAGCACGGTGACTGAAGATGAGGAAAAGGCTGAGGTCCTGAACACCTTCTTTGCCTCAGTTTTTAACAGTGAGGCAGGAGGAGTTCAGGACGAGTGGCCTCCTGAGCTGGGGGATGGGGTCAGGAAGCAGTGTAATGCCCTGGATATCCATGAGGAATTAGTTCAGGACCTGCTGAACCACTTGGACACTCACAAGTCCATGGGGCCGGATGGGATCCATCCTAGGGTGCTGAGAGAGCTGGCAGGTGAGCTGGCCAAGCCACTCTCCATCATTTTCCTCCAGTCCTGGCTCACTGGAGAGGTCCCAGATGACTGGAAACTGGCCAGTGTGGTCCCCATCCACAAGAAAGGACGGATGGAGGAACCCAGAAACTCCAGGCCTGGCAGCCTGACCTCAGTGCCAGGGAAAGTGATGGAGCAGATTATCCTGGAGGCAATAACTGCACACCTGAAGGATGGCCAAGGGCTCAGGTCCAGCCAACATGGATTTAGGAAGGGCAGGTCCTGCCTCTCCAACCTGATCTCCTTCTATGATCAGGTGACCCGTCTGGTGGACGTGGGGAGGCCTGTGGATGTGGTCTGCCTGGACTTCAGCAAGGCCTTTGACACCGTCCCCCACAGCAAACTGCTGGCTAAGTTGTCAGCTCATGGCTTGGACAGCAACACTCTGTGCTGGGTTGGGAACTGGCTGGAGGGCCAGGCCCAGAGAGTGGTGGTGAATGCTGCCACATCCAGCTGGAGGCCAGTCACCAGTGGTGTCCCCCAGGGATCAGTGCTGGGCCCCATCCTCTTCAATGTTTTCATTGATGATCTGGATGAGGGCATTGAGACAGTCATCAGCAAACTTGCAGATGACACCAAGTTAGGAACAGATGTTGGTCAGTTAGAGGGTTGAAAGGCTCCGCAGAGGGACCTCGACCAGCTGGACAGATGGGCAGAGTCCAATGGGATGACATTCAACAAGTCCAAGCGCCAGGGGCTGCACTTTGGCCACAGCAACCCCATGCAGAGCTACAGGCTGGGGTCGGAGTGGCTGGAGAGCTGCCAAACACAGAGGGACCTGGGGGTGCTGATTGACAGCCGCCTGAACATGAGCCAGCAGTGTGCCCAGGTGGCCAAGAAGGCCAATGGCATCCTGGCCTGCATTAGGAATGGTGTGGCCAGCAGGAGCAGGGAGGTCATTGTGCCCCTGTACTCTGCTTTGGTTAGGCCACACCTTGAGTCCTGTGTCCAGTTCTGGGCCCCTCAGTTTATGAAGGACATCGAGACACTTGAACGTGTCCAGAGAAGGGCAACAAGGCTGGGGAGAGCCTTGAGCACAGCCCTGTGAGGAGAGGCTGAGGGAGTTGTTTAGCCTGGAAGAAAAGGAGGCTCAGGGGTGACCTCATTGCTCTCTACAACTACCTGAAGGGTGGTTGTAGCCAGGAAGGGGTTGGCCTCTTCTCTCTAGCAACCAGCACCAGAACAAGAGGACACAGTCTCAAGCTGTGCCAGGGGAAGTTTAGGCTTGAGGTGAGGAGGAAGTTCTTCACGGAGAGAGTCATTAGCCATTGGAATGTGCTGCTCAGGGAGGTGATGGAGTCACCGTCCCTGGAGGTGTTCAAGAGGGGACTGGATGTGGCACTTGGTGCCATGGTCTAGTCATGAGGTCTGTGGTGACAGGTTGGACTTGATGATCTTTGAGGTCTCTTCCAACCTTGGTGATACTGTGATACTTTTTCCCCATTTTTCTGGGAGTGTTGACTTCAACCTGGCGATGGTAACATTCTCTCTTCATATAAACAAAAGTCCCTGATGCCTGGGGAAAAAATACCTGTCTTTATTTACCATGTCTCAGATGTGACTTCTGAACATGTGTTTAATTTACTATTCCTTGAAGAAATATTTTTGGCTTTTTTTCTCTGTTAAAGATTTCTTTAACATGGTCTCACTCTTCTGTGTGTCTACACAGAACAGTTCAGTAGACCCAAAAACTACAGCAATGAGTGCTCTATTCAGTTCTCATTCATTGCTTCAGCTAGCAGGCTAAACTCCCTCGCTGTAGAAGTACAAGTTGTGTGCCTGTTAACCACAGTCACTCAAATTCTTGCAGAGCTGGAGGAGGTTTTCACTGAATTCCTTGCATTGTGTAAGTCTAATAAACTAAGGATCTGCCTGTTGAGTTAATTGCATCTCCTCTATTCTCTAATAATACATGACACCTGTATAGCTCCTTCCATTTTATGTTCTCCAAGCTCTTTCACAGAGGGAGGAAGGAAGCTTTTAATTCTTTGCAGTAGAATACTCCCTTTTACTCTTGCAGCATAGCAGAAAGGACTTTGAAGGATTTTAATGCTACTCCTTAAATGAATGAAAAGTATGGACTTGCATACAGAATGTGGTATGTGACCCATGAGGCCTGGCTGAACAATGGGAAGACTCCAGCAGCAGGAATGCCTCACTCCAAGTGTGGCGCTGGCTGTCAGTTAAATTGTGTCTCTCTGATTCATCTCAAGCCCTGACAAAATGATGTCCCAGCAAGAGCTGCCCCATATGCGTTTCTTGTGTCTAGTGGGTTCAGCTGAGCATCCCCAAAGTATCTGTGCAGTCTGGGTCCAAGCTCTGCTCATGTGTGTCCAAATCTCCAGCATTTCAAAACTTTCTGAAAAATCCTGTCCTTAATGAGCACTCACAACCTGTCACTAGGGTGGCATGGACTTCTGCAGGCATTTGCACCATTCCAAAGAGAAGTGAAGCCCGCAGGTCTGGCTGAGACAGTACACCCATGCTGTCTTCATCACTTTGGTGTTAGGAAATGTCAGCTCTCTTCATACTTTGAATGGCCAAGTGCAGCATTGTTATATGGGATTATTTCTGTCTTGAGCAGTCATCTTGGTTGCATGAGGCTTCCTGCCCAGAGTGCTGAAAGCAACGGTGGCTGTTTCCTGAAGTTGTTAAAGCCCTTGTGAAGATTAACCATTATGCATTTCTACTCCCTTAAAGAAAGGTGCTGTATTATGGATGCACATCCTGTCAGGCAAAAACCATGCAAAGAGTGACTTGTAAGAGAGCTCTGCTTTTATCTGCTGAGCTGATGTGAAATTTGGAGTGAAGAAAGATAACAATAGGCTTTAGAACAGGGTCACAGGGAAAATTTTTATTTTCTTTTCAAATGGCATGCCTTCATTACTCTTCTTTTGGGGCTTTCCAGGACCCTATTCCTATTTAGGAATGTAGTCTCTGAATACTTTGGCACCATCAAGTACTTGAAGCTTTTGTTATGATGTTTGTGAGCTGAGGGCTGGAGCACCTCTCCTATGAGGACAGACTGAGGGAGTTGGAGCTATTGAGTCTGGAGAAGAGAAGACTCCAAGGAGACTTTATTGTGGCCTTCCAGTATCTGAAGGGGGCCTACAAGAAAGCTGGGGAGGGACTTTTGAGGGTGTCAGGTAGGGGGAATGGAACAAAACCAGAAATGGGTAGATTCAGTTTGGATGTTAGGAAGAAGTTCTTCACCATGAGGGTGGTGAGACGCTGGAACAGGTTGCCCAGGAAGGTGGTAGAAGCCTCATCCCTGGAGGTTTTTAAGGCCAGGCTGGATGTGGCTCTGAGCAACGTGATGTAGTGTGAGGTGTCCCTACCCATGCTTGAAACTAGATGATCCTTGAGGTCCCCTCCAACCCTAAAAATTCTATGATTCTATGATCCTAAAAACATAGCCAGTGTCTTAGAAGAGATGATCATCCAGGAACTGTGTCAGTTCTGTTGTTTCCAGGGCTACACTTTGATCCCAGTTATATGTTTTAGGGGATTTTTTAGAGATGTACAACAGTTCAGTATCAAGATCCTACTTATGATCTTGCTTCTGTGGTTCTCTAATTGGTCTCCATCATATCACAAAATGAAGAATTAATTTTTTCAGTAAGTGACTAAAAACAACTGCTCAAGGTTATTCAACACTACAGGTAGGACTTAACACCACCCCCTCACCCTCCAAAAGAACAAACCAAACTCTGCTAAACAACAACAACAAACAAACAAACAAAACCCCAATAAAACCCCACAAAACCAAAACACAAACCCAGCAAATCCCCAAACCAGGGGAGGTTTAAGCTGGATGTTAGGAAGAAGTTCTTCACAGAAAGAGAGATTGGCCATTGGAGTGTGCTGCCCAGGGAGGTGGTGGAGTCACCATCGCCGGAGGCGTTTAGGAAGAGACTGGATGGGGCGCTTGGTGCCATGGTTTAGTTGATTAGATAGTGTTGGATGATAGGTTGGACTCGATGATCTCAAAGGTCTCTTCCAACCTGGTTTGCTCTGCTCTGCTCTGCTCTGCTCTGCTCTGCTCTGCTCTGCTCTGCTCTGCTCTGCTCTGCTCTGCTCTGCTGGTAGGACTTACCACCACCACCTCCCTCCAAAACAACAAACCAAACCCTGATAAACAACAACCACCAACCAAAACAAACAAACAAACCCCCACACCCCCCAAAACCAAATCACAAAGCCCCAAACCTTTGGATTATTTTCTAGCCTTCAGTATGAGAAATTGGACAAATGGCTATGTTCTGAAAAGCCGATTTGTCTTTCCTTGTTCAAAGCCACTTCATGGGAAATTTAGGTACTTGTCTGTGGTGAATTGAACAATGTGACTCAACATTAAGCAACTTGGTAAACTTTGTGTTTCAGCCTAATCTACTCTGAGTACACAATTGACATGGATGCTTAATTTTTCATGAAAGTAATCCTGGGAGGTAGCCCTTGCTGCCTGGTGGGGGGATTGTTTTATTTTTTTTCACTGGTTTCATCAAAACACTCAGAATTTCCAAATAATGTCCTGCAGGGAATGGTTCTTAGTGAAAGTGTTCTTAATTACATTCTATTTCACATTTATTCTACATCCTGATCTTAATAGCAAGTGAATTGTAATGCTTTACTTCCGAGAAACTGGCCTCGTGACCTGCCCCTTGGGGACTTCTGGGGCGGCACAGAATTACAGCTGCCATTAAACTTCTTGCAGTAATCACAAACTGAAAACAGAAGAAGCCAGGAAAAGTGTCTTGCAATTATCGTGCAGCAAGAGTCACTTCTAAATTATTCTGGTGCCGAGAAGCATGCCTGCACATTTTAGCAATGCGATGAATCGCTCAGGTGCTCTCAATCTGATGTCACTTACAGTGTTGACTATCTGCATAGAGTATTTTAATTAGTACCAGCAATAATTAGGTGACAATGGTGAAGTCTTTAGCAAGTATGAATCAAGCAGTATCTATGTTTATACACCTTCCTAGACTCTTGCAGGTCTAGGAACAGTACAGGGAATATTTAACAGCCTCTGAAGGAAAACATAAAACCTTCCATTTGCGTATATGCACAAGGAAGCCTGGTAGTGCTGCAGAATATAGATAATAGACCTAAGAACTTGTCTGGAACAACTCCTCTCTTACTCTGCTGGTGGGAACAGCTTCCCCCACCCCAGCAGCTAGATAATGAGCATTATTATTATTATACCTTCCCCCTTCAAATGCTGCAGCTTTGCCACTGCAAGCATTTTGTACTCTAGATGCAGCCATGGCTCTGGAAATCAGAATTGTCATTTTGTAAAAACTGTCCTCTGGGGGCAGAGTGGGAGCCTGAATTTCCTACCAGGGGTCACCTGGGCTGTTACAATACAATACAATGCACCAGGTTGGAAGAGACCTTCAAGATCATCGAGTCCAACCCATCAACCAATCCAAACCACCCAGCAACTAAACCATGCAGCCAAGCACCCCATCAAGTCTTCTCCTGAACACCTCCAGTGAAGGTGACTCCACCACCTCCACGGGTAGCCGATTCCAATGGGCAATCACTCTCTCTGTGTAGAACTTCTTCCTAACATCCAGCCTAAACGTCCCCTGGCACAGCCTGAGACTGTGTCCTCTTGTTCTGGTGCTGGCTGCCTGGGAGAAGAGACCAACCTCCACCTGTCCACAACCTCCCTTCAGGTAGTTGTAGAGAGCAATAAGGTCACCCCTGAGTCTCCTCTTCTCCAGGCTAAGCAACCCCAGCTCCCTCAGCCTCTCCTCGTAGGGCTTGTGTTCCAAACCCCTCATCAACTTCATTGCCATTCTCTGGACACGCTCCAGCAAGACAACATCCTTCCTAAACTGAGGGGCCCAGAACTGGACACAGGACTCAAGGTGTGGCCTAACCAGTGTACAGGGCAGAATGACCTCCCTGCTCCTGCTGGCCACACTGTTCCTGATGCAAGCCAGGATGCCATTGGCCTTCTTTGCCGCCTGGGCACACTGCAGGCTCATGTTCAGCCTCCCATCAACCAGCACCCCCAGGTCCCTCTCTGCCTGGCCACTCTCCAGCCACTCTGACCCCAGCCTGTAGCACTGCCTGGGGTTGCTGTGACCAATGTGTAGCACTTGGCACTTGGCTGTGTTCAATCTCATGCCCTTGGACTCTGCCCATCTGTCCAGCCTGTCGAGGTCCCTCTGCAAAGCCTCTCTGCCCTCCAGCAGATCAACTCCTGCCCCCAGCTTGGTGTCATCTGCAAATTTACTGATGATGGACTCAATGCCCTCATCCAGATCATCAATCAAGATGTTGAAGAGCATGGGGCCCAGCACTGATCCTTGGGGCACACCACTAGTGACAGGCCGCCAGCTGGATGTGGCGCCATTCACCACCAGTCTCTGGGCTCGGCCCTCCGGCCAGTTCCTAACCCAGCTCAGAGTGCTGCTGTCCAAGCCATGGGCTGCCAGCTTGGCCAGGAGTTTGCTGTGGGGGATGGTGTCAAAGGCCTTGCTGAGGTCCGGGTAGACCACATCCACAGCCTGCCCCACATCCCCCAGGTGGGTCACCTGATCATAGAAGGAGATCAGGTTGGTCAGGCAGGACCTGCCCCTCCTAAATCCATGCTGGCTGGGCCTGAGCCCTTGGCCATCCTGTAAGTGCTGTGTGATTGCACACCTGCTCCATAACCTTGCCTGGCACTGAGGTCAGGCTGACAGGCCTGTAATTCCCTGGCTCATCCAACCGGCCCTTCTTGTGGATGGGCACCACGCTGGCCAGCTTCCAGTCTTCTGGGACCCCTCCAGTGAGCCAGGACTGTTGAAAAATGATGGAGAGCGGCTTGGCAGCTCATCTGCCAGCTCCCTCAGCACCCTAGGATGGATCCCATCTGGTCCCATGGACTAATGGGGGTCCAAGCAGCTGAGAAGATCTCTAACTATCCCATCCTGGAACAGCGGGAAACTATGCAGCTCCCTGGCTCCTTCTGCCAGCTCTGCAGGCCAGCTGTCTGGAAGACGTTCTGCCCTGCTAGTAAAAATTGAGGCAAAGAAGGTGTTAAGTGCCTCTGCCTTTTCCTCATCCTTTGTTACAATGTTCACCTCTGTGCCCACCAAGGAGTGGAGCTTGTCCTTGTCCTTCTTCTTGCTATTGATGTATTTATAGAAGGACTTTTTGTTGTCCTTCACAGCAGAGGCCAGTCTAAGTTCTAAATGGGCTTTTGCCTCCCTGATTTTCTTCCTACAAGTCCTAGCAACATCCCTAAACACTCCATAGGTTGCCTCCCCTTTCTTCCAAAGATGATACACCCTCTTTTTTTCCCTTAGTTCTATTAAAAGTTCATTACCCATCCAGGCTGGCTGTCTGCCCCGGCGGCTCATCTTCCGGCACACCGGCACAGCCTGTTCCTGCGCCTTCAATAGTTCTTCCTTGAAGTAGGTCCAGCTCTCCTGGACCCCTTTGTTTTTAAGGGCTGTATCCCAAGGAACCTTTTGAGTTAGTTCCTTGAGTAGCCTGAAGTCTGCCCTCCGGCAGTCCAGAGTGGAGGTCTTGTTGCTGCCCCTCTTAGCTTGACTGAGTACTGAAAACTCAATTATCTCGTGGTCACTGGCACCTAAACACCCTCCGACCACCACATCACCCACCAGCCCTTCCCTGTTGGTGAAGAGGAGGTCAAGCAGAGCCTCACCCCTGGTAGGCTCGCGCAGCACCTGGGATAAGAAGCTGTCCTCCATGCACTCTAAGAACCTCCTAGACTGCCTCCTCTCTGCTGTGTTGAGATCCCAGCAGATATCAGGCAGGTTGAAGTCACCCATGAGAATGAGGTCAGGTGATCTTGAGACAGCCTTAAGCTGCCTATAGAATGCCTCATCAACATCCTCCTCCTGGTTGGGTGGTCTATAACAGACTCCAACCAGGATGTCTGCCCTGCTGGTCTTCCCTCTAATTCTCACCCACACGCACTCAACCCAATCATCCCTGATCTCCATCTCAATGGCATCCAGTGCCTCCCAGATGTACAGGGCCACCCCTCCTCCCTTTCTTCCTTGCCTGTCTCTCCTGAAGAGCCTGTAGCCATCAATTGCAGCGTTCCAGTCATGTGAGACATCCCACCACGTTTCCATGATGGCAACTACATCAAAACTTTCTTGCTGCAACAAGGCTTCCAGCTCCTCATGTTTGTTATCCATACTTCGTGCATTAGTTTACATGCACTGCAGCTGGGCTGCTGGTTTCACCTCTAGCTCTAGCTTACTACCCTCAGACTCCTGCCTGAAGGGACTGGTTTCAGCCCCTTCCTCCTTCGAAGGTAGTTTAAAGCCCTGTCAATGAGACTTGCTAATTCCCTTCCCAGAATCTTTTTCCCTTTGGGGGACAGGCCATTCTCGTGTACTGTGACCTTTCCCCTCCTCTGGGACAGATGTACTCCATCTGTTACCAGCTGACCTGGTGCAGTAGAAAGTTCCCCAAGATCGAAAAACCCAAAATTCATTCGTCTGCACCAGCCCCTAAGCCACTTGTTGACTACAGCGGCTGACCTGTTCCTTATTGTGTTCCCTCCTGCAACTAACGGTATCGATGTAAAAATTATTTGTGCACCTGACCCCTCCACCAGATCCCCCAGGGCCTTGAAGACATTCTTGATAGCCCTGGGAGTTCTGGTTGCAACATCACCATTCCCTAACTGCATAACTATTAGGGGATAGTAGTCAGAGGGCTGCACCAGACTAGGCAGCCTTCTGGTAACATCTCCAACTTGGGCTCCTGCTAGGCTAATATATTCCCTATGAGATGGGTCTGGACTGCATATGGGACCTTCTGTTCCCCTCAGGAGGGAATCACCAATAACAATTACCCTCCTCTTCTATTTGAGGGAGCAAGTCCTTATGCCAGAGGAAGGCTGTTTAACCTTCGGCTGCTTTGCCTTAGGCTGTTTAACCTTAGGCTGTTTAACCTAAGGCTGTTTAACCTTAGGCTGTTTAACCTAAGGCTGTTTAGCCTCAGGGAAAACCCCAGTTGGTGTGTCCTCTGGCATCAGTATCACCTCCCCCTCGATCTCCAGTGCCCCATACCTGTTTTCCAAGGGCAGCGAGGAAGGTGGGGGGAGGCAAGGGAGTTTTAATGTGTGTCTCTTGGGAGGAACCTGCATCCATTCCCCCTGCTTTTTGGACAACCAGTCTCTGCTGGGGGAGTCTGCAGAGCCTGCTTACTCGGGTTCATCTCTTTCCTCCTCTGGCTCAACTCTTTTCCACATTCCCTTACATCTCTAAGACTAGCAACCTCATCCTTTAGTCTGGCCACCAGGTTGAGCAGATAGCCGATCTGCTCACACCTAATGCAAGAGATGCTTCCACGACCCTGCATCTCAAGAGCCAGGCTCCAGCACTCACTACAGCCAGATACCTGGACAGCTACCTGCTTGTGTTCTACCTCAGTCTGGGTCGACACTGAGTTTTTGAAGGAGATTTTGCTGCGTGTTACAACCATGCTGCCCCTGGCCACAGCCATGCTTGCCCCTGGCCACAGCCATGCTGCCCCTGGCCACAGCCGTGGCTGCCCCTGGCCACAGCCGTGCTGCCCCTGGCCACAGCCATGCTGCCCCTGGCCACAGCCATGGCTGCCCCTGGCTACAGCCGTGGCTGCCCCTGGCCACAGCCATGGCTGCCCCTGGCCACAGCCATGCTGCCCCTGGCCACAGCCGTGGCTGCCCCTGGCCACAGCCATGCTGCCCCTGGCCACAGCCATGCTGCCCCTGGCCACAGCCGTGCTGCCCCTGGCCACAGCCATGCTGCCCCTGGCCACACCCGTGGCTGCCCCTGGCCACAGCCATGCTGCCCCTGGCCACACCCGTGGCTGCCCCTGGCCACAGCCGTGCTGCCCCTGGCCACAGCCGTGCTGCCCCTGGCTACAGCCGTGCTGCCCCTGGCTACAGCCGTGCTGCCCCTGGCCACAGCCGTGCTGCCCCTGGCTACAGCCGTGCTGCCCCTGGCCACAGCCATGCTGCCCCTGGCCACAGCCGTGGCTGCCCCTGGCCACAGCCATGCTGCCCCTGGCCACAGCCGTGGCTGCCCCTGGCCACAGCCATGCTGCCCCTGGCCACAGCCGTGGCTGCCCCTGGCTACAGCCGTGCTGCCCCTGGCCACAGCCATGCTGCCCCTGGCCACAGCCATGCTGCCCCTGGCCACAGCCGTGGCTGCCCCTGGCCACAGCCGTGCTGCCCCTGGCCACAGCCATGCTGCCCCTGGCCACAGCCGTGGCTGCCCCTGGCCACAGCCATGCTGCCCCTGGCCACAGCCGTGGCTGCCCCTGGCCGCAGCCATGCTGCCCCTGGCCACAGCCGTGGCTGCCCCTGGCCACAGCCGTGCTGCCCCTGGCCACAGCCATGCTGCCCCTGGCCACAGCCGTGGCTGCCCCTGGCCACAGCCATGCTGCCCCTGGCCACAGCCGTGGCTGCCCCTGGCCGCAGCCATGCCCCCTGGCCACAGCCGTGGCTGCCCCTGGCCACAGCCGTGCTGCCCCTGGCCACAGCCATGCTGCCCCTGGCCACAGCCGTGGCTGCCCCTGGCCGCAGCCATGCTGCCCCTGGCCAAAGCACCCACTGGACAAAAAATTTAGGTGCGGCGGCGCGCGAGAGCACCAGAGAGCAGCAGAGCAGGCGGCGGCCGCCGAGCGGAGCCACGCTGCCTCTGTTCAAATTCCGCCACCGAAGGCGCTGGGCTCACGAGCCGCGGGCACGTGAAGAGAGGGCCGATCCGAGCCTCGCAGCGTGTGCAGGAAGCGCCGCGGCCCCAGCCGCCAAATAAAACTCATTACGTGGCAGGGTTAATGTATCTCAGAGCCTCCCGTTTGAGAAGGGCTTTGTGACAACAGTAACCGTAGCAAAGGACAGGGAACCAAGGGATGAGGGGCAGAGCTCTGGGATATCAGTTGTTGGGAACCAACCAATGCTGTAAAATTAGAATAGAATTAACTAGGAAGAGACCTTTGAGATAATGATACAATAATAATAAAACAATAATAATAATACAATAAACTAGGTTGGAAAAGACCTTCAAGATCATTGCGTCCAACCTATCAACCATTCCAACCTATCATTCAACACTATCTAATCAACTAAACCATGTCACCAAGCACCCCATCCAGTCTCTTCCTAAGCCCCTCCAGTGAACATGACTCCACCACCTCCCTGGGCAGCCCATTCCAATGGCAAATCACTCTCTCTGTATAGAACTTCTTCCTAACATCCACCTAAACCTCCCCTGGCACAGCTTGAGACTGTGTCCTCTTGTTCTGGTGCTGGTTGCCTGGGAGGAGAGACCAACCTCTGCCTGTCTACAACCTCCCTTCAGGTAGTTGTAGAGAGCAATAAGGTCTTCCCTGAGCCTTCTCTTCTCCAGGCTAAGCAACCCAGCTCCCTCAGCCTCTCCTCATAGGGCTTGTGTATATGATCTTTGTAGGATCAGAGCTCCCATCTTGGTCCTGTGGCATGGAAGATTCAGAGGTCAGAGAGTTTGGCTGTGTGTCAGTATGGTATTGAAAATTCTCCCCTGTCCCTCCATGTGAAACTGCCAGACCAGCTCCGTTGGAAGCAAATGAAGCTGTATTTACAAGCAAAACTGCAATCTAAATATGAAATGCAATGAATATGTACAAAGTATGCAACATTTACATATATTTGCAATTTATAAACAGCACAAGAACCCCCCTTGGACAAACGCAGCTCGGCTACCAACTAACGCTGCTGAGGCTTAGCATATACAGCTGCTAATCATTGGGGATGCCAGGAAACAAGTTGGCATAATGAAATTTAGAGTAACTCCAACATCATAACAGCAGGAGCTCTTTTTTCCCTAAAGTGATGTTAGTCATCACCCCTCATGGGAGGGTCTCCTGTTTGTGCCTATCGGGAAAGTTTCCTGCTGGCCCTGGATTGTCATAATAAAATTTCTGTTACGTGTGTGACTCTTAGGAAAGTTTCCCATATGAAAAAATAATGCTGTGAAGCATGTCTTGGTTGGGTGAAATAGTGAACAGGCTCACCAACGCTAAAATGGAATGGTTTGCTGATGACACAAAACTGGGTGGAGTGGCTGACACACCTGAGGGTTGTATTGTCCTTCAGTGAGACTTGGACAGTCAGGGAGAAATGGAATGAAATTCAACAAGGGCAAGTGTAGGGTCTTGCACCTGGGAAAGAACAACCTCATGTATTGGTTGTGGACTGACCTGTTGGACAGCAGTGAAGAGGAAAAGGACCTGGGGGTCCTAGTGGATGAAAGGTTGACCATGAGCCAGGAATGTGCTCTTGTGTCCAAGAAGGCCAATGCTGTTCTGGGGTGGATTAGAAGGGCTGTGATTAGTAGGTTGAGAGAGGTTCTCCTTCCCCTCTACTCTGCCCTGGAGAGGCTGCATCTGGAATATTATGTCCAGTTCTGGGCCCCTCAGTTCAAGAAGAACCTCAGGGAACTACTTGAGAGAGTCCAGTGCAGAGCCACAAAAATGACGAAGTGGAACATCTTCCTTACAAGGAGAGACTGAGGCAGCTGGGGCTCTTCAGCTTGGGTAAGAGGAGACTATGGGGGACCTCATTAATGTTTATAAAGATGTAACAGGTGAGCGCCAGGAGGATGGAGTCAGGCTCTTCTCAGTGGTGCCCAATGACAGGACAAGAGGCAAGGGGTGGAAGATGAGGCATAGGAAGTTCCATGGAAATATGAGGAAAAAATTTTTCATTGTGATGGTGACAGAACACCGGGACAGGCTGCCCAGGGGGGTTGTGGAGTCTTCCTCTCTGGAGATATTAAAAACCCACCTGGATGCATTCCTGTGTGATCTGCTCTCGGTGACCCTGCTCTAGATGATGTTTTGAGGTCCCTTCCAGCCCCTGACATTCTGTGATTCTGCAAAAAGAGTGCAGCTCCCTGGCCTATCTGAAGCTTTGCTGCTGATCTGTTTACTCTGTCTGTGTGTGAAGCTAGGGGATTTTTTTTGGTGTGTGTTTAGGTTTTTTGTTTGTTATTTTTTGCGTTTGTGGTTTTTTGGGGGTTTTATGTGTGTAACCTTGATCTGAACTTGGTTGATCCTGTAAATTGCTGGAACAAAACAAAACAAAGGACAAGAACAACAAAGAAATCCTGTAGTGTGTATTAAACACAGCGTGAATGAACGATCATGGGGTGGTCAGGGACACTTTAAGAAAAACTTGCTTTGGAAATGGTAGTTGAATCAGGCAAATTAGTGCATTTGATAACATTAGAATCACTAATGCCTTTTGTGAGTTGCTGCTCAGGAGTATGGTATTTACTTCTCAAGGAAAAAAAGAACCCAAACAACAAAAACACTAGGAATAATAGTCATTACCAATTCCCAGGGTGATGGCTAATTTTAAGCCTGAATTTAAATTGTATAAAACAATAGCTGAACTGAAATAAATCTTTAGATGTACCCTGGAAGGAATATGTCTATTAGAGCGATTTAAAATAGAAGAAATAGTAATTATTGCCTTTGCCCTTTAAGAAAAGCTGTGCATGCCCATTAACTAATTACTCTCCTGCCTGCTGATATTAAACTTACTGCTGAAACATTGTGTTCATATCCACAGCTGCCACTTTTTGCCTATAATTTTAATTATGCACACAGAAAATTGCAAGGCACTTGCATTGTGCGTGGAGTATTGAGATGTAATTATTACTTGATTGCACATAAAGAAAGGGCTTGGGATAAATAACTCTGAAAACCTAGACCAAAGCGTGTAACAGTGCTTCTACAATACAAGTATTTTCATATCCCCCGGTGATTTAAGTCAGGCTGTGACACCTGGTTATTTTATTTACTCTTTCCATATTGACTGCTTTCCAGTCAAAAATTCAGGCTGTTTTCCACTGGAATTTTCCTACTAAATGAATTAGAATAAGCTCTGCTGATCCCAAAGTGGCCTGAGGTTGTCTTCTGTGGCTTTCTGTGATGCTTAATAAGATACAAATTCCCATCTGAAGGTTTTTTGATAGCTCACTTGCTTTGATAGCTCACTTGGATAGGTTCTAGAGCCCTTCACTTGAATGATCCATAATAAGTTTTGCACAACCCTAAAATATGTTTCACCTACCTCCAACAAAAATTCCTAATTCCCCTCCCACCCTTGAGGCAATAACCCCCTCCAGTGTACAGAACTTCCAAGGGTGAGCTTTTTACATTGGCTCATCCTTGCAGATTTCACATAAAGGTGCTGGTCTAATGGTTTTCCTTTTTGTCTTACTTTGCTCCAGCTCTTACTGCTGAGGTTACTGGGCTGCTTCTGGTTCCCAGTCAGTCTGTTCACTTTGATGGCCCTTTATGTAGCCTGACAGCCTTGTTGTTAGTTGTACGGAAGGAAGGGAAGGGTTCATGGTGTCTACATACAAAATCCTACCCCAGGGAGATATCACATTTTCAGCTAAGTAGCAGGGCTGCTGTAAGCAACCAGTAAGAAGGAAGGATTGTGTTTTATTTCACTGCTCATCCCTTGTTTCACTTAAATCCTCTATACACAGGGCCACTAAGCTTCTAAAACAAGATGCCAATGGAAAGAAGACATTTAAGGCCAGTTTATGGAAGCTTATCACTAGTCTCAACTGGTAAAGTTAATCTGTTTCATTCATATTTGGGCACATTTCAGGTGGTCCAGTTCAAGATAACTTCACTAGGCTGCATCAGATCTATCACGCCAGGCTTTGATTACTGATGTCCATATTAAGGGTCCCTGTACTCTGAGTCTGTCAGTGATCTAAGTGAATGCCTGGGGAAGGGTAATGATTTACCTGGAGCACTCTAATATCCTCTATTCTTCAGCCCAGCACTAAAAAATAAACAACAAAATCACACACACACAAAACAAAAACAAGCAACCCCCAAACTAAATAAAAACCAAAACAAACCATGAAACAAAAACAATACCAGCACTAAACCAAATCAAAACAAAAACCCCAAACCTCCTTTCCTTTGTTGTGACAGGATGGAGAGAACAAGAGAGTTGGAAGCTAGGTAGATGTCTCAGTCTGGAGAGGGAAAGAGACTCAGTTCTTTTGAATATTCCCGTGTTGTGAAATCAGAGGCACAAATGAGGCCAAAATATCAGCAGCTAGACTATTTATTACACAAATAAAGTGGATGGATCAGAAGGGGAGAGAGAGAAAATAGAGAGAGAGAGGAGAGAGAGACAGAGGAGGAAAGGAATTATATTACCACACCACTCACCCCCCCAGGAGAGTTTGAGTCTATAGAGGAAAGGTGCTGCAGGAGATGTTGGGTCTGTAGAGGAAGGGTGATGCAGTTTTGGCTGTAGAAGAGATGTTGTCCTTGGGCAGCCTCTTCAGCAACATGAGTTGCAGCAGGTGGAACTTAGGACACCAAGAGAGGGTTCCTCTTGGTCTGCTTCTTCCAGGCTCCATGGTGATATCTCTGTCATTTTTCTCTCCTGGTATTCTGTCCATTTTTCTTCAGAGCAGTATTGCCCCAGGCTTTTCCTTTACTTGTATTTTCCTTCTCAGCGGCATTGTCCTTCTCCTGTGTTTTTCTTCATCTGTGCTTTTCCTCTGCTGAGCCACAGGAAAAAGTCTTTCTCAAGTCTTTTATACAGGTTTTAGTCCTTAGGCATGTGTCCAAGTATTGTCCCCTAGGAAATCATCCTTAGAGAAGTGTCCAGGTATTGTTCCCCAGGACAATTCCTCTGTGTATTCCTATGTGTTTGGACAGGGGTCTGGAGGAAGGGGGAGGGGAGGGGTGCTCTGCCTCCTCTTTCTCCATTTACCTGCCCACACACCCAATACACATCAGGGGTAAGGTGGTGAATCCATTGTCTCATCACCCTCCCTTTCCGGGGTACCTGATGGGTGGGGATGATCTTGTCAATGGCAGTGGCCCATTGTTGTCAGGCCAGCTGCAAAGGTGATTTTATCTTTGTTGAGTCACATGAGGAGAGATAAGATTTGGTCTGTCACAGTAGAGCATACAGGTCCTGAGCCAACTTATCCTGCTTCCAAGAACTCACCTGCAAAGGTGGCTCCTTGCAAATGTGGTTATTGAGCAAACTGTGGGAGCAGAAGTGCTTCTGCACAGCATGTACACGAGAGTACTTTTTAAGTGGGAGTTGTCAGAAGCAGAAACATAAGCAAGGCTGTGGCTAGGCCTTGGGAACCAAATTTGGGAAGGCATATTCCTGTCTCCCAGCAGGACACAAATGAAAACTAATGCATACTTGTACAAAATAAATAAATAAATAAACAAAAGTGATACTAATAACAATGTGCTTTTCACTTAAGACATCTCAGATTTGAAGTGAAAGGAAAATGTGTGGTGAAAAAAATTGGGCATGATGCAGAAGAATCCTTTGTAATAAGAGCAAGGGGAAGTCTGTCTTGGTCAGTGAGCTGACAAAATTTTGTGTCAGGTTAGTGCCGTACAGTGTTACAATATCCTGGAGGATGAAATAATGTCATCTTTCATGATGTTAGAAGTACCTCCAGAGCTGTGTTGGTAACTTTGAAATGGTACCTCGGATTTGTATCTGTCCCATGCAGTATTCAAGCATGCATGATGTAAATGTAGGCCACTAGTGTTTTGCCCCTGGTATTATGACTGTGAAACATTCTAAATTCCTTGTATGGTTGGAGACACCATATCTTGCTCTGTAGGATGTGCTTCTGTGAATAACTATGTCTGAGCACTGTTCTCTTGACCTCTTGAAGGACCTGCATTTAGCTATGCTGCTAGAGAAATTCTTGCTCCCATGTCCTGCCGCCCAGTGGCATCTTCTTTGCACTCTCCTAAATGGACTTGTAGAACTAAAGGCATTAATGTCTTGTTTTCTGAGTCCAAGATCTCCAGCTGCTGCATTTCTTCGGTTCTCTTGACCACCTGCTTTCCCCATGTGTAAAGAGCCTAATGCTGGGCTCTTGCACAAGCCCTGAATGGCCCACGGGACTGTCTGAAGGGAGAAGAGAACTGCTGTGCTGTCTCTTCTTCTTTTCCCTCTTCTGTAATGACAGCAGGAGGTGGCAAGAAGAGTCTGTTAAGTGCTTTTGTTTTACTTTATTAGGTGGGCATTTCAGGCCAGAAGGTACTTCTTCAGAAGGAATAAGTAGAACCATGCTTGGGTTAGTGCTCCAGAGCTCTTAAAATCTATTTTGGTCTCTGTCAGAAGTATAGCTCACAAGTATGTGTTAGGAGATCACTGTAGGCACAGATATTTCTTCCACTTGTTATCTATAAACCACTGTCTGGGTTTTGAAGGAAAGCTAAAAGGTTAAAGGAATTTAAAACCATGCTTTTAAGAAATCACTTTTTGTTACTTGTTTCTCCTTACTTAACTGGAGAAAAATGTTTTTCATGCTCTCTAGCTTTGGAAAAATTATCTGGTCTGAATATCTGCTTTTGTCTTGAACCAGAACATTCCAATGAGACTTGCAGAATGTTCTGTATGGTTTTTGGATTGTTTATTTTTAATAATTATTTGTTTCTTTTTTGGTGGGTTTGTTGTTGGTTTTGTTTGTTTGTTTGCTGTTTTGTGGCTATTTTTTTTTCCTGAATGGCTGAACAGAACTGTTGGCAGAAGCTCTGGGTTACAGATCTATTTAACATAACAGAAATCATAAATAGCAGCCTTCTCAAGGGACAACCTGATCAGCTGAGCTCACTTTTTCGCTTTAATCTCTTCCTTTAGAGACACAATTTTTCCGGCCATCTCCTCCAGGAAATACTATTTGTTTTTAGGCTCAGCACAGTTGCTAATCTGGTTTTACTCTTGGCTACTCTCAAATGTGCTGATCCTGAGGATCCTGGGAAGGCTTAGGTGGATCCTGGGAAGGCTTAAGTTCTTCTTGGGCTTGACTAAGTGATCTTAGATGGCTTGGGACCAAATTCCTCTGGACTTCAAATGGGAAACTTGTAGGCCTATGTGGCTGCATGCACTTTTCTTTTTGTGATAAAGTGTCTTGATGTATATTTAGTGCTCTCATAATGTTAAAACAGACATTGCTTAATTATTTTTCAGAATTATTGAAATTGCCTGGCTTCCATGTTGCCCATTATCTTCTTGAAGAACTGCATAGACTTTTGCTACTACCATACCCCAGAATGTAGTTTCCAAGGTAGTGATTCTGTGCTCAAAGCTGCCACAATGATGACGTGCCTCAGGGTTGTTATTAATGAGTTTGAAACAACACTGTAGTGATCTAAGGTAACTTCAGTGACTGCAGGTAGACATTAAGGCATGACTTGATGGAATGAAGCTGGAGGTGGGGATATTCAGGCTGGACGTGAGGAGGAAGTTCTTTACCATGAGAGTGGTCAAGCCCTGGAATGGGTTGTCCAGGGAGGTGGTTGAGGCCCCGTCCCTGGAGGTGTTTAAGCCCAGGCTGGATGAGGCTCTGGCCAGCCTGATCTAGTGTGGGGTATACCTGGCCATGGCAGGGGGGTTGGAACTAGATGATCCTTGTGGTCCCTTCCAACCCTGTCTGATACTATGACTTTCTTAGATTTGGTTCAATGTAACTCTGGGCCACTTCCATACTGTGATCAAGTACTTTGCATGAGAAATAAATGAGGCCTCAGTGAGGTTCTAACAGCTAGCTGATCTAAGAACTAATTTGTTTGGGGTTTTATGTTTTGGAATTAGATCCATCTGGTCTGTAAACTACTATAGTCAGGTTTATATCCACAGGTTCCCTGTGCTCAGCAAAGGAGGAGATGGAAATGTGCAGAGAGGGAAAGAATTGCTTTTCTTGCAGGCACTCTTCCATCAATCTGCATCATTTGATCTGTAAGTCTATTTGTGCATAAAAATGCATCAGCGTTTCTTTCGGTGCTGCTACTTCTAGCACCTATTTTGACCCCTTGATTATTTTTGAAGATTTTTCCATGGTGTTGCATAAGGCATTGGGATGCATGCTTGACCTTTCATAAAGGCAAGAGTTTTAGTCCTTGAAGTGCAGTGTCCGATGCTAGAGCCCTGATACTTAAGGGGTGATGTGAGCTGGAAGGAAGCTGGGTTGAAATTAGAACAGTGGAACTGAGTTCTGATACATGGTACAAACTACTCTCACCTTGGATTTAGTCCCACAAGTGCAACCAATCTTGTTACAGCCGTATTGCTTTAGGCACTTACTTCTCTCTGCTCCTCCTTCTTTTGAGGAGCTACGGAGGGAGGTTTATGAAGTTAGCAGAAAAAATGACTGGCAAGCAACAGAACCTTCTGCAATGGAAAACAAGTGAAAATATTTCCGAGGAGACCCTATGAAAAGCTCTGATAGTATGTCAGTCCACTGTGTGTACTGCCAAGAAGCACTCTGTGTCTTGGAGAAATCAAATCTGCTAGAAGCTCCTGTTGCCATAGTGACATCCTTTTTTTAATAACAGCAAGTAATTGTGTAACTGATCAGCTCATTAGTTGCTATTGCAGAGGGTCTGACTTGCCTCTGTTGCCTCACACAATGAAAAGATGAGAGATTAGTGAGTAAGAGTAGTCCTCTGTTTCTTGTTGTGCATCAAGGATATTTATCAATGTGTATCAAGGAGATTTAACACATCCAAGTGCCGGGTTCTGCACATTGGCCACAGCAACCCCAGGCAGTGCTACAGGCTGGGGTCAGAGTGGCTGGAGAGAGGCCAGGCAGAGAGGGACCTGGGGGTACTGGTTGATGGGAGGCTGAACATGAGCCAGCAGTGTGCCCAGGTGGCCAAGAGGGCCACTGGCATCCTGGCCTGCATCAGGAACACTGTGGCCAGCAGGAGCAGGGAGGTCATTGTGCCCCTGTCCTCTGCTTTGGTTAGGCCACACCTTGAGTCCTGTGTCCAGTTCTGGGCCCCTCAGTTTAGGAAGGAGGTTGACTTGCTGGAACGTGTCCAGAGAAGGGCAACAATGTTGGTGAGGGGTTTGGAACACAAGCCCTATGAGGAGAGGCTGAGGGAGCTGGGGTTGATTAGCCTGGAGAGGAGGAGGCTCAGGGTTGACCTTCTTGCTCTCTACAACTCCCTGAAGGGAGGTTGTAGACAGGCAGAGGTTGGTCTCTTCTCCCAGGCAGCCAGCACCAGAACAAGAGGACACAGTCTCAGGCTGCGCCAGGGGAGGTTTAGGCTGGATGTTAGGAAGAAGTTCTATACAGAGAGAGTGATTGCCCATTGGAATGTGCTGCCCAGGGAGGTGATGGGGTCACCATCATTGGAGGTGTTCAGGAGGAGACTTGATGGGGTGTTTGGCTGCATGGTTTAGTTGTTGGTTGGGCTGGATTGTTTGATGGGTTGGACGCAATGATCTTGAAGGTCTCTTCCAACCTGGTTTATTGTATTGTATTGTATTGTATTGTATTGTATTGTATTGTATTGTATTGTATTGCTTGCCCATTGGAATGGGCTGCCCGGGAGGTGGTGGAGTCACCATCACAGGAGGAGACTTGATGGGGTTCTTGGTGCCATGGTCTACTTTTTCGGTGGGTTGGACTGGTTGATAGGTTGCACATGATGATCCTGAAGGTCTCTTCCAACCTGGTTTATTGTATTCTATTCTAAAGGAATTTTGGTTTTAAAACTAGTTCCCCTCCATTCTTACATGGCATGAAAATGAGGTAAACCTAGTTGAGAATTTGTAGGGCATGTTCAATATGAGTGGAGTCCTCTTTGGCAGTTGCAGCCAGGTCTGAGGACTAATTCTATTTTGGAGATGGATTAACTCTAATTTTTATGCATGTTTCTTCCTCATCTCTTCTAGAGTGAGTTCAGGTTGTGTGCAACATTTGCATATGGTATTATTCCCTGTGGGGTAATAGGAGTATTACCCTAATCTATAAACAAAAGGCTGGAGAAAATAAATCACTTAAGCCTGCATAGTGTTCTCCTGGTGCTGTTAGAACTGAGTCTGCATCTACTATGGGCTGAACTAGAGCAGAGCTCTCTGGCCTGGAAGCTTATGTTGAACTGAATAAATCATCCAGATGCTGACAACCAGTTTCTGGTGTAGCTCCTTTTCATTAATTAAATGAATTTGAAAGTGAGATGCAGAATCCAAGATCTGAAGTCTTGAAGCTGCTACTGACACTTCTTACAGTTTTCAGGAGCTTTTGTGCCTTCAACAAGGAAGCAGCTAATTTTATATAGGACCTTGCATGCTTCATTAACTGATGTCATTTCTTCTAAACAGTGAGGCATTTATGACTTATGAATGGAGGGGAAAATACATCATGTAAGAATGGGGAGGAAATATTTCACCTGAATGGTCTGAGAATGAAGTTATAGTTTAATCAATGATAACAAATGATATCTCATTAATTGTTTTGCAAACCAAAACCTTTCTAGCATGCATACTTCTTCCTTTTATTTTTTGTTGTCTTGGCAATGCTTCTGGTTGTGGCTTGGAGAATGTCTTCCAGTTCCCTCCACACCCACCAAGACATAATCCAAGCTAAGAAAATGTGGATGCATTTACAGAAAATTTCCACATAACCACTTGGAGAGACCTTTATGTTAAGAAAATGCACCTGGGATTTGAACCAAGCTGTTGTGATCCCTTAGCCAATGTTTTGCCATTATGAAAATGCCTCATCTCTTAGTGCAGAACTGGGACTTATATTTTCCTGTCAAAACCACTTTCTCCACTTCGCTGACCTGCCTCTATGTATTTTATGTAGTAAGTTGGTTCAGTTGGAAACCTTCTCCACTTCTTCAGCCTAGCAAGGCACTAATCAGTTGCCAATTGCTGACATGTTTTCACTCAGCTTCTAATGAAACAACTGCCTCTGGAGTTGGTGGGGGTTTATCTCTGTGTGTAAACCTAGAATACAAAATTTAAATATAGGCCTGAGGCTTTGACTGGCAAGAAATAAATTGGAAAGGGAGATTGTGGTTTCCTTTTGAGTCTTAGGGATAGCTATGGGGGCTGATGAACTTTGCCACCTGATAGCACAGCAGAAATGTTGCTGCAGAGCTTGCCTTATGGTTGGGGGCCCTTTTTGTTGTTATTTGTTAGTTATGGTCTAAGTGAGACACTTCAGATAAAACACAATGCCATTAGAGAGAAGCAGCAGCATTGCTCATATTAATTAATTAAAGGCAACTACAGGCCAGTCAGTCTCACCTCTGTGCCCGGAAAGATCATGGAGCAGATCCTCCTGGAGGCACTACTGACTCAGAAGAACAGTGAAGAGGTGATTTGGAATAGTCAGCATGGCTTTGCCAAGGGCAAATCCTGCCTGACAAACCTGGTGGCCTTCTTTGAGCAGGTGACAGCATTAATAGATGAGGGGCGAGCAACTGATGTCATTTACCTGGACCTGAGCAAAGCCTTCGGCACTGTCCCACACCACATCCTGGTCTCCAAGCTGGTGACACATGGGTTTGATGGGTGGACCACTAGATGGATAGAGAACTGGCTTGATGGCTGCACCCAGAGAGTGGCTGTCAACGGGTCCATGTCCCAGTGGAGGCCAGGGACAAGCAGAGTCCCTCAGGGATCAGTCCTGGCACCAGGCTTGTTCAACATCTTTGTGGGTGCCATGGACAGTGGCATCGAGTGCACCCTCAGCAAGGTTGCTGATGACACCAAGCTGTGTGGTGCAGCAGACAGCTGGAGGGAAGGGATGCCATCCAGAGGGACCTGGACAGGCTGGAGAGGTGGGCACAAGCCAACCTCATGAGCTTCAACAAGACCAAGAACAGGGTCCTGCATCTGGGTTGAGGCAATCCCCGGCACAAATCCAGGCTGGGCAGGGACTGGCTGGAGAGCAGCCCTGAGGAGAGAGACTTGGGGGTGCTGGGGGAGGAGAAGCTCAACAGGAGCTCTCAATGTGCGCTTGCAGCCCGGAAAGCCAATCAGATCCTGGGCTGCATCAGGAGAAGTGTGGCCAGTAGGTCAAGGGAGGTGATTCTCCCCCTCTAACTCAGCTCTGGTGAGACCCCACCTGGAGTACTGTGTCCAGTTCTGGAGCCCCTATTACAAGAGGGATGTGGACATGCTGGAAGGTGTCCATAGAAGGGCCACGAGGATGATCAGAGGGCTGGAGCACCTCTCCTGTGAGGACAGACTGAAGGAGTTGGGGCTGTTCAGTCTGGAGAAGAGAAGGTTCAGAGGTGACCTCATTGTGGCCTTCCAGTATCTGAAGGGGGCTACAAGAAGGCTGGGGAGGGACTTCTCAGGATCTCAGGTAGTGATAGGACTAGGGGGAATGGAATGAAGCTGGAGGTGAGGAGATTCAGACTGGAGGTGAGGAGGAAGTTCTTCCCCATGAGAGTGGTGAAGCCCTGGAATGGGTTATCCAGGGAGGTGGTTGAGGCCCCGTCCCTGGAAGTGTTTAAGCCCAGGCTGGATGAGGCTCTGGCCAGCCAGATCTAGTGCAGGGTGTCCCTGCCCATGGCAGGGGGGTTGGAACTAGATGATCCTTGTGGTCCCTTCCAACCCTGTCTGATACTATGATACTAATTTCCTTAGAGATGACTTCTGTAAGCATCTCCTTCCTTTCGCCTCTCTTCTTTCCTCTCTCTTGCCCCCTTAATAATGGACTACGTGTGAGGAGAGGAAAGGCTTGCATATGTCTTGAGTGACAAGAAAATTCCTTAGCAGGGAAACAAGGGAAAATGAAGTGACTCAGTAAAAGGCGAAGTGAAGTATTATCAGCAACTGAAATAAAGGAAGAGACAGTAAAATAGGGAGGCATCTAAGGGACGGAGCCTTCAATTATCTTAGTAGAGGGGCTTGGAGCACAAGCGCTGTGAGGAGAGGCTGAGGGAGCTGGGGTTGTTTATCTTGAGAAGAGAAGGCTCAGGGAGACTTTATTGCTGTCTACAACTACCTGAAGGGAGGCTGTAGCAAGGTGGGGGTTGGTCTTTTCTCCCAGGCAACTAGTGACAGAACAAGAGGACACAGTCTCAAGCTGTGCCAGGGGGTTTCGGCTGAAAGTTAGGAAGAACTTCTTTACAGAAAGAGAGATTGACCATGGGAATGTGCTGCCCAGGGAGGTGGTGGAGTCACCATTGCTGGAAGAATTTAAAAAGAGACTGGATGAGGCCCTTGGTGCCATGGTTTAGTTGATGAGATGGTGTTGGGTGACAGGTTGGACTTGATGATCTCAAAGGTCTTTTCCGACCAGGTTAATTCCATAATTCTGTGAATGTCTAATAATACCTGAGCTGGCTGGAGAGCTATCACTCCCCTTGTGGGATTCCCACTGCTATGCATACAATACAATACAATACAATACAATAATACAATATAATACAATAAACCAGGTTGGAAGAGACCTTCAAGATCATCACGTCCAACATATCAACCAATCCAACCAGCCCAAACAACTAGATCATGGAACCAAGCACCCCATCAAGTCTCCTCCTGAACACCTCCAATGAAGGTGACTCCATCACCTCCCTGGGCAGCACATTCCAATGGGCAATCACTCTCTCTGTATAGAACTTCTTCCTAACATCCAGCCTAAACCTCCCCTGGCGCAGCCTGAGACTGTGTCCTCTTGTTCTGGTGCTGGCTGCCTGGGAGAAGAGACCAACCTCTGCCTGTCTACAACCTCCCTTCAGGGAGTTGTAGAGAGCAAGAAGGTCAACCCTGAGCCTCCTCCTCTCCAGGCTAATCAACCCCAGCTCCCTCAGCCTCTCCTCATAGGGCTTGTGTTCCAAACCCCTCACCAACATTGTTGCCCTTCTCTGGACACGTTCCAGCAAGTCAACCTCCTTCCTAAACTGAGGGGCCCAGAACTGGACACAGGACTCAAGGTGTGGCCTAACCAGTGCAGTGGACAGGGGCACAATGACCTCCCTGCTCCTGCTGGCCACACTGTTCCTGATGCATTGGCCTTCTTGGCCACCTGGGCACACTGCAGGCACATGTTCAGCCTCCCATCAACCAGCACCCCCAGGTCCCTCTCTGCCTGGCCACTCTCCAGCCACTCTGGCCCCAGCCTGTAGCACTGCCTGGGGTTGCTGTGACCAATGTGCAGCACTTGGCACTTGGATGTGTTCAATCTCATGCCCTTGGACTATGCCCATCTGTCCAGCCTGTCGAGGTCCCTCTGCAAAGCCTCTCTACCCTCCAGCAGATCAACTCCTGCCCCCAGCTTGGTGTCATCTGCAAATTTACTGCTGATGGACTCAATGCCCTCATCCAGATCATCAATCAAGATGTTGAAGAGCATGGGGCCCAGCACTGATCCTTGGGGCACACCACTAGTGACAGGCCGCCAGCTGGATGTGGCACCATTCACCATCACTCTCTGGGCTCGGCCCTCCGGCCAGTTCCTAACCCAACACAGTGTGATCCTGTCCGAGCCATGGGCTGCCAGCTTGGCCAGGAGTTTGCTGTGGGGGATGGTGTCAAAGGCCTTGCTGAGGTCCGGGTAGACCACATCCACAGCCTGCCCCACATCCACCAGGCGGGTCACCTGATCATAGAAGGAGATCAGGTTGGTCAGGCAGGACCTGCCCCTCCTAAATCCATGCTGGCTGGGCCTGAGCCCTTGGCCATCCTGTAAGTGCTGTGTGATCGCACACAAGATGACCTGCTCCATAACCTTGCCTGGCACTGAGGTCAGGCTGACAGGCCTATAATTCCCTGGCTCATCCAACCGGCCCTTCTTGTGGATGGGCACCATGTTGGCCAGCTTCCAGTCTTCTGGGACCTCTCCAGTGGGCCAGGACTGTTGAAAAATGATGGAGAGCGGCTTGGCAGCTCATCTGCCAGCTCCCTCAGCACCCTAGGATTGATCCCATCTGGTCCCATGGACTAATGGGGATCCAAGCGGCTGAGAAGATCTCTAACTATCCCATCCTGGAACAGCGGGAAACTATGCAGCTCCCTGGCTCCTTCTGCCAGCTCTGCAGGCCAGCTGTCTGGAAGACGTTCTGCCCTGCTAGTAAAAATTAAGGCAAGGAAGGTGTTAAGTACCTCTGCCTTCTCCTCATCCTTTGTTACAACGTTCACCTCTGTGCCCACCAAGGAGTGGAGCTTGTCCTTGCCCTCCCTCTTGCTATTAATATAGTTATAGAAGGACTTTTTGTTGTCCTTCACAGCAGAGGCCAGTCTGAGCTCCAAATGTGCTTTTGCCTCCCTGATTTTCTTCCTACAAGACTTAGCAACATCCCTAAACATTCCATGGGTTGCCTCCCTTTCTTCCAAAGATGATACACCCTCTTTTTTTCCCTTAGTTCCTTTAGAAGCTCATTGCCCATCCAGGCTGGCCGTCTGCCCCGGCGGCTCATCTTCCGGCACACCGGCACAGCCTGTTCCTGCGCCTCCAAGAGTTCTTCCTTGAAGCAGCTCCAGCTCTCCTGGACCCCTTTGTTTTTAAGGGCTGATTCCCAAGGAACCTTCTGAGTTAGTTCCTTGAGTAACCTGTAGTCTGCCCTCCGGAAGTCCAGAGTGGAGGTCTTGTTGCTGCCCCTCTTAGCTTGACTGAGTACTGAAAACTCAATAATCTCGTGGTCACTGGTGCCTAAATACCCTCCGACCACCACATCCCCACCAGCCCTTCCCTGCTGGTGAAGAGGAGGTCAAGCAGAGCCTCACCCCTGGTAGGTTCGCGCAGCACCTGGGATAAGAAGCCGTCCTGCATGCACTCTAAGAACCTCTTAGATTGCCTCCTCTCTGCTATGTTGTGATCCCAGCAGGTATCAGGCAGGTTGAAGTCACCCATGAGAACGAGGTCAGGTGATCTTGAGACAGCCTTAAGCTGCCTATAGAATGACTTATCGACATCTTCCTCCTGGTTGGGTGGTCTATAACAGACTCCAACCAGGATGTCTGTCCTGCTGGTCTTCCCTCTAATTCTCACCCACAAGCACTCAACCCGATCATCCCTGATCTCCATCTCAATGGCATCCAGTGCCTCCCAGATGTACAGGGCCACCCCTCCTCCCTTTCTTCCTTGCCTGTCTCTCCTGAAGAGCCTGTAGCCGTCAATTGCAGCGCTCCAGTCATGTGAGATGTCCCACCACGTTTCCATGATGGCAACTACATCAAAACTTTCTTGCTGCAACAAGGCTTCCACCTCCTCTTGTTTGTTACCCATGCTTTGTGCATTAGTATATATGCACTTCAGCCGGCCTGCTGGTTTCACCTCTAGCTCTAGCTTACCACCCTCAGACTCCTGCCTGAAGGGACTGGTTTCAGCCCCTTCCTCCTTCGAAGGTATTTTAAAGCCCTGTCAATGAGACCTGCCAATTCCCTTCCCAGAATCTTTTTGCCTTTGGGGGACAGGCCATTCTCATGTACTCTGACCTTTCCCCTCCTCTGGGACGGATGTACTCCATCTGTTACCAGCTGACCTGGTGCAGCAGAAAGTTCTCCAAGATCGAAAAACCCAAAATTCTTTCGTCTGCACCAGCCTCTGAGCCACTTGTTGACTACAGCTGCTGACCTGTTCCTTATCGTATTCCCTCCTGCGACTAAGGGTACAGATGAAAAAATTATTTGTGCACCTGACCCCTCCACCAGATCCCCCAGGGCCTTGAAGACATTCTTGATAGCCCTGGGAGTTCTGGTTGCAACATCATCATTCCCTAACTGCATAACTATTAGGGGATAGTAGTCAGAGGGCTGCACCAGACTAGGCAGCCTTCTGGTAACATCACTAACTTGAGCTCCTGGGAGGCAACAAAGTTCCCTGTGAGTAGGGTCTGGCCGACATATGGGGCCCTCTGTTCCCCTCGGGAGGGAATCACTAATAACAATCACCCTCCTCTTTTTTTTAAGGAGCAAGTCTGGATGCCAGGGGAAGGCTGTTTCAACTCAGGCTCTTTTGCCTCAGGGAAAACCCCAGATGGTGTGTCCTCTGGCATCAGAATCACCTCCCCCTCGACCTCCAGTGCCCCATACTTGTTTTCCAAGGGCAGTGGGGAAGGTGAGGGGAGGTAAGGAGGTTTTAATTTGTGTTTTTTGAGAGGAACCTGCATCCATTCCCCTCTGCTTTTTGGATAACCAGCCTCTGCTGGGGAGCCTGCAGAGCCTGCTTACTCACGTTTGTCTCCCTTCTACAATCCCTGACATCTCTAAGTCTAGTCACCTCATTCTTCAGTCTGTCCACCTGGTTAAGCAGATCGTTGATCTGGTCACACCTGATGCAGGAGTTGTCCCCACTACCTTGCATCTCAAGTTCCAGGCTCCAGCACTCTCTGCAGCCATAAGCCTAGACACCCACCTCTTGTTTGTGACACTTGCCTACCTTCTTGTATTCCCCCTCAGTCTGAGTCGAGACTGATTTTTGGAAGGAGTAATTGCGGCGCGTTACCACTGTGCCTGCCCTGCCCGTGGGACCTGCTGGACAAGATTTAGAACAAGTGCGGCAGCGCGTGCCGAGCGAGAGCACATGGCTGGAACAGAGGCTGCCGCGAGGTGCCACTGGCTTTTAAAAGAGCCGCCGGTGAGGCGGGGAGCCCGAGCGATCCCGAGCAGCAAGCACGTGGAGAAACGGCCGCGCCGAATCCAGCCGAGTGCCGAGAGCCCGCAGGTGCCCTGCCGTTCCCGTAGGTTGAAAAGGAAAGCAGCTAGTGTTCCCAAGGCTGCTGGTCACGGTGTGCTCCCGAGTAAGATTCCCGCTGGAACAGAGGCTGCCGCGAGCTGCCGCCGGTGATGCGGGGAGCCCGAGCGATCCCGAGCAGCAAGCACGTGAGATGTCTAAGAGGCCCAAGAGCTGTCACTCTTTCCCAGCAAACTCTAGGGAGGAAACTAGCAATGTTGCCTCCTGTGCAAACCCTGGCTTGCCTTCTCTAGTCTGAGCCATGCACATGGGTAAAAATATTTCTGTGGGGAAAGTCTAGTTCTCTTAAATCACCATATCCATCATGAAATGGGAGAATGCAGGATTTTTTAAAAAAACACCTTTGTTTTGCAAAACAAGCAAACAAACCAAAAAAGACCAGATTTGAAATTTTTGGCATTGTCTTTGTGGGAAAATTTATCACCAAGCTTGAAATGAGCCTTTAAAAAACATTTTGTTAGCCAAGCATTATAAAAACAAGGCATTTTGAAGTTTCTTCCTGTCAATATATAGATCTCAAAGACTTTATTTCTCATGAATCATTTTGCTTTTTGATGAAACTGCACTCTGTCAGTGTGAAGTTTATAGAAGGGGGAGGTCAACCCCTGGGGGTTTGATTCTACACAGAAAATGAATGTCTCTTGTTCTTTACCATTATTTATGGTGCAAGTAGCAGGCAGAAGGGCCTTTTCCTCCCTCCAGACCCTTCTCACCCTCCTCCAGTTTTCTTGATTGATCATGCAAGTGAAACCCTGAGAAGACAAGTTGTCTAGGTGATATGTGGCATAATAGATTTACAAACCTATTCAGGTCCATCAGTAATGACATTTTTAAGGCTTTAGGGTTCTCTAATAATAAAGATCAGGGAAAACGCAATGCCAAGCTTTCCCTGGCTGAAGTAAAAGATGTCTTGGCCGCTCCGTTGCCTAAAGCTAATTTCTTCCCTGATGTTAATGGCAGGAGGGAACAGAACAGGCAGAGACTAATGCAAAAAATAATTGATCTGGGTGAATGTGGTGGTAATGAGTGAGCAGAGAAATGTGGGAGAGAATGTGGATGTTGCATCAGGGTTGTATGTTCTGTGGATGGCTTCTCTGGCTTCGATTTCATCAAAAGAAAATCTAATATTCTGTATGGATGCAGCCCATTGTTTCATTGTGCTTGGCTTTAAAATGGTCGTAGTCACAGGCTTTAGTATCTTACTGCATAAAGGCCCATGTAAGTGGGCTGACAAATAACTGCCTGAATTAGGCTGCTGAGCACAAGCAGAGGGAACAAATGGTACAATGAGACATAGTGACTAAGGTGGTTTGACTTGCACTACTGCACCACTGGCTTGCTTGAAGGATGTAGTTCTGCCACTTAGACCTGGATGGAAAAAGGTGATGGGCTAAATTTGGCTCTGTGTGGGATGGATGGCTCAACTCCAGTGTGTAACTCTTAAATGGTCTTTGTAGAGCTTTGCCATTTTGTCCCATATTGCTGCCTCCTCTATTCATTCAAAGGCAAAAATTAGCATTGTAGACTGGCAGTTGTACCAGGTCTATTCCAGCACCTCTTCTTGGCTTTTTGTCTGCAGGCCTGGATTAAGGACTGAATGCAGATTCTTTTACTGCCTGACTTTCCCCCTTTCCCCTTCTTCATTTAAAAATAGCTAAGCAGTCTCTTCCTTGCAGGTAGCTATTAGAGAGGATGCTGTAGTACATTCAAGATCTGTTCTCTCCACACATCAGAGAAGATTGTCATAGACTATTCCACTGTTCTAGCAGTAGTAATTGCACAACTTCAGGGCTTTTCCTGTCAAATTGTTACCAGTGGGGCTGTTTGGTCAGTGTGAATGTTTGTAGGAGATTTTTCCAGATGGCTTCATTCTAGAAATGACAGGAGAAACAATCATAATTCTCATCAATAGATCATCTTAGCCAGTTCATTTTCAACTGACCTTGCAGTTCAGTGCTTTAACTCTGCTTTTAGAGTTTTCCCTTTTAAGTGATACACTTTTAAATGTTATCATGTACAGTTATGTTCAAGTTTTCACTAGCCCCTGCTAACAGTAGCTCAACACAAATTTTAGTATTGCTCTGTTTTGTTTTTCACCCCCCTCAAACTCAGCCAACAATTGGATTCATAAGTACAGCACTGTGTAAATGACAACTGAAGCACATTTCTTCTCTGTGGCTAAGTGTGGGGGCTAGAGTGTGGTAGATGTTATGATGCATATTCTTCTGTGTTCTCGTCTTGTAACCAGCTGGACTCAACATATGAGTTGGTTTTGCCAGGTGCATGTCAGTCTGCAGAAAAGAAGGCTCTGAGGAGACCTTATTATGGCCTTCCAGTATCTGAAGGGGGTCTACAAGAAAACTGATTAAGGACTTTTTAGGGTGTCAGATAGTGATAGGACTAGGGGGAATGGAAAAAAATAGAAATGGGTAGATTCAGGTTGGATGTTAGGAACAAGTTCTTCACCATGAGGCCGGTGAGACACTGGAACAGGTTGCCCAGGGAGATGGTATCATAGTATCATAGAATCAGTCAGGGTTGGAAGGGACCACAAGGATCATCTAGTTCTAACCCCCCTGCCATGGCCAGGGACACCCTGCACTAGATCTGGCTGGCCAGAGCCTCATCCAGCCTGGGCTTATACACTTCCAGGGACGGGGCCTCAACCACCTCCCTGGATAACCCATTCCAGGGCTTCACCACTCTCATGGGGAAGAACTTCCTCCTCACCTCCAGTCTGAATCTCCTCACCTCCAGCTTCATTCCATTCCCCCTAGTCCTATCACTACCTGAGATCCTGAGAAGTCCCTCCCCAGCCTTCTTGTAGCCCCCTTCAGATACTGGAAGGCCACAATGAGGTCACCTCTGAACCTTCTCTTCTCCAGACTGAACAGCCCCAACTCCTTCAGTCTGTCCTCACAGGAGAGGTGCTCCAGCCCTCTGATCATCCTCGTGGCCCTTCTATGGACACCTTCCAGCATGTCCACATCCCTCTTGTAATAGGGGCTCCAGAACTGGACACAGTACTCCAGGTGGGGTCTCACCAGAGCTGAGTTAGAGGGGGAGAATCACCTCCCTTGACCTACTGGCCACACTTCTCCTGATGCAGCCCAGGATCTGATTGGCTTTCCGGGCTGCAAGCGCACATTGAGAGCTCCTGTTGAGCTTCTCCTCCCCAGCACCCCCAAGTCTCTCTCCTCAGGGCTGCTCTCCAGCCAGTCCCTGCCCAGCCTGGATTTGTGCCTGGGATTGCCTCAACCCAGATGCAGGACCCTGTTCTTGGTCTTGTTGAAGCTCATGAGGTTGGCTTGTGCCCACCTCTCCAGCCTGTCAGGGTCCCTCTGGATGGCATCCCTTCCCTCCAGCGTGTCCACTGCACCACACAGCTTGGTGTCATCAGCAAACTTGCTGAGGGTGCACTCGATGCCACTGTCCATGGCACCCACAAAGATGTTGAACAAGCCTGGTGCCAGGACTGATCCCTGAGGGACTCTGCTTGTCCCTGGCCTCCATTGGGACATGGACCCATTGACAGCCACTCTTTGGGTGCAGCCATCAGGCCAGTTCTTTATCCATGTAGTGGTCCATCCATCAAACCCATGTGTCACCAGCTTGGAGACCAGGAGGTGGTGTGGGACAGTGTCGAAGGCTTTGCTCAGGTCCAGGTAAATGACATCAGCTGCTCTCCCCTCATCTATTAATGTTGTGACCTGCTCATAGAAGGCCACCAGGTTTGTCAGGCAGGATTTGCCCTTGGCAAAGCCATGCTGACTATTCCCAATCACCTCTTCACTATTCTTCTGAGTCATTAGTGCCTCCAGGAGGATCTGCTCCATGATCTTTCCGGGCACAGAGGTGAGACTGACTGGCCTGTAGTTCCCCGGTTCCTCCTTCTTGCCCTTTTTGCAGATGGGAGCAATGTTTCCCCTTTTCCAGCCTGTGGGGACTTCCCCAGTCTGCCATGACTTCTGGAATATAATAGAGAGGGGTTTGGCAACCTCATCTGCCAGTTCTCTCAGCACCCGTGGGTGTATCCCGTCGGGTCCCATGGACTTGAACACTTTCAGGTTCTTCAGGTGATCACCAACCTGAGCTTCACTTATGATGGGCAGTTCTTCCTCCCCGTCCCTGGCATCGTCTGCCATGACACCAGGGGTGTGGCTGGAGGGCCTTGCAGTGAAGACTGAGGTAAAGAACTTATTGTGTACCTCAGCCTTTTCCACATCACTTGTGGCCATGTCACCACTTTCCTTTCTGAGGGAGCCCACTCCTTCCCTTGTCTTCTTCTTGCCATTAATATACCTGTAGAAATTCTTAGTGCTCCCTTTAACCTCCCTGGCTGGATTCAATTCAAACTCTGCTTTGGCTTTCCTAACCAGGCCTCTTGCTGCTCAGGCAGCTGCCTTATATACCCCCTGTTCTATCTGTCCTTCCCCCCACTTCCTGTAGAGTTTCCTTTTAAGTGATAGTGTGTCCAGCAGCTCCTTGTTCATCCAGGCAGGCCTCCTAGCACTCTTTCCTGCTTTTCTCCTTGTAGGTATACATAGCTCCTGGACACAGAGGAGGTGGTCCTTGAATACTGACCAGCTGTCCTGGGTCCCTCTTCCCTCCAGGGCTTCGTCCCACGACACTTTGGCTAGCAGATCCCTGCGGCGATCGAAGTCTGCACGCCTAAAGTCTGGGGTCCTAAGCTTAGAATAGGTCCTCCTGATTGCCCTGAGGAGATTAAATTCAACTGCTTCATGGTCACTGCAGCCAAGGCTGTCTCTGAGCCTCACATTGGTTACCAGCCCTTCCCTGTTGGTGAGAACAAGGTCCAGCACAGCAACTTTTCTTGTTGGTTCCTCTACCATTTGGAGGAGGAAGTTGTCTTCTATGCAGTCCAGGAACATCCTGGATTGCTGATGCCTTGCTGTGCTGTCCCTCCAGCAGATGTCAGGGTGGGTGAAATCCCCCATGACGACCAGGGCTTGTGCCCTGGAAGCCGCTTCTATTTGCCTGTGGAGGGCCTCATCTGCTTGGTTCTGCTGGTCAGGTGGCCTGTAGGAGACCCCCCACAGTAATATCTCCTTCCCCTGTCTTGCCTTTAATTCTAACCCATACACTCTCAACCAGCTCATCATCCCTCCCCAGGTGGAGTTCTGCTGATTCCAGCTGGTTGTTGACATAGAGGGCAACACCTCCTCCTCTCCTTCCCTGCCTATCCTTCCTAAAGAGCTCATACCCGTCTATCCCTACATTCCAGCCATGGGAATCGTCCCACCAAGTGTCAGTAACAGCCACTATGTCATAGCATCCCAGCAGCACGGTGGCCCTTAATTCATCCTGTTTGTTGCCCAAGCTGCATGCATTTGCATAGAAGCACTTCAGCTGGGCTGGCCCTGTCGTCCTCTTGTGCCAACTCCCCTTGGTTTCCACAGGGTGTCCTGGTGTGTCATTTGTGTCTTGCCTCAGGGCAGCAAGTTGAGAGCCCTTACCAGCTCTCCATCCCTCTGCCTCAGGTGATCTGCCCCTCTGTTTGTCACGGGCCAGCAGGAGACTATTAACCCCTCCCCCTTTCAAATCTAGTTTAAAGCCTTGTCAATGAGCCCTGCCAATTCCTGCCCCAGGATCATTTTCCCCCTGTGGGACAAGTGTGTCCCATAAGTTGTTTACTGCTCTGGTGCCTTGTAAATCAAACCATGATTGTAGAACCCAAAGCCCTGTCGATGGCACCAGCCCCAGAGCCATGAATTGACCTGTTGGCTCTTCCCTATGAAATGGGTCTGGTCTGCATATTGGGCCCTCTGCTCCCTTCAGTAGGGAGTCTCCTATAACCATGACCCTACGAGGTTTCTTTTCCGGACTAGCTTCTGTCTTCCTTGAGTCCTCAACCTTACCGATGACCTGTTCCTCCTGCAGAGCCTCATACCTATTCTGCAATTGCACTGTAGGCAGTGTGCTGCTCAAAGTAGCACGCTTGCTCCATCTGCCTTTCTTCTGTTGGGCAGAGACCTGCTCCCATCGGCCCTGCTCGTGTGGGTTACTGCAGGGAGGCTGAGAGGCTTGCTGATGGGAAGGTATCAAACTCCCTGCTCCACTAAAAGTGACCCCCTGTTCTGTTTTTTTTGAGGCTAGATTTTGGAAATAGTCAATTTTCCTTTTGCTGTCTCTTATTGCTCTTAGCCTTTCCTCCTCTTCTTTTAGTTCAGCCACCATGCTCATCGGATCCCTGATCAGCTCACACCTGACACAGGAGTTGTTCCTTCCAGCCTCCATATCAAGTGCCAGGTCCCAGCACACGCTGCAGCCACCCACCTGAACACCTGCATGCTTGTGAGTGGCCTCTGTTTGGGTGCCCACTGTTCTTCTATTAGCCTTACTTCTAGTAGTAACCATGTTGCAGTCACCACCCTCTCCACCCAGCATTTTGTTTTGCGTTTTTTTTGTTTGTTTTTATTTTTTTTTCTCCTATCAGTGAGGAGGCTGAGCCGAGCTCCTCGCCGCTGCCTCCTCTCTCCTCAGCCACGTGCTGGGGGCTGTTTGGTTGGTGCGCCGAGCTCCTCGCCGCTGCCTCCTCTCTCCTCAGCCACGTGCTGGGGGCTGTTTGGTTGGTGCGCCGAGCTCCTCGCCGCTGCCTCCTCTCTCCTCAGCCACGCGCTGGGGGCTGTTTGGTTGGTGCGCCGAGCTCCTCGCCGCTGCCTCCTCTCTCCTCAGCCACGTGCTGGGGGCTGTTTGGTTGGTGCGCCGAGCTCCTCGCCGCTGCCTCCTCTCTCCTCAGCCACGTGCTGGGGGCTGTTTGGTTGGTGCGCCGAGCTCCTCGCCGCTGCCTCCTCTCTCCTCAGCCACGCGCTGGGGGCTGTTTGGTTGGTGCGCCGAGCTCCTCGCCGCTGCCTCCTCTCTCCTCAGCCACGCGCTGGGGGCTGTTTGGTTGGTGCGCCGAGCTCCTCGCCGCTGCCTCCTCTCTCCTCAGCCACGTGCTGGGGGCTGTTTGGTTGGTGCGCCGAGCTCCTCGCCGCTGCCTCCTCTCTCCTCAGCCACGTGCCTGGGGCTGTTTGGTTGGTGCGCCGAGCTCCTCGTCGCTGCCTCCTCTCTCCTCAGCCACATGCTGGGGGCTGTTTGGTTGGTGCGCCGAGCTCCTCGCCGCTGTCTCCTCTCTCCTCAGCCACGCGCTGGGGGCTGTTTGGTTGGTGCGCCGAGCTCCTCACCTCTGCCTCCTCTCTCCTCAGCCACACCCTGGGGGATGCTTGGTTGGCGTGCCGAGCTCCTCGCCACTGCCTCCTCTCTCCTCAGCCACGTGCTGGGGGCTGTTTGGTTGGTGCGCCGAGCTCCTCGCCGCTGCCTCCTCTCTCCTCAGCCACGTGCTGGGGGCTGTTTGGTTGGTGCGCCGAGCTCCTCGCCGCTGTCTCCTCTCTCCTCAGCCACGCGCTGGGGGCTGTTTGGTTGGCGTGCCGAGCTCCTCGCCACTGCCTCCTCTCTCCTCAGCCACGTGCTGGGGGCTGTTTGGTTGGTGCGCCGAGCTCCTCGCCGCTGTCTCCTCTCTCCTCAGCCACGCGCTGGGGGCTGTTTGGTTGGCGTGCCGAGCTCCTCACAGCTGCCTCCTCTCTCCTCAGCCACACGCTGGGGGATGCTTGGTTGGTGCGCCGAGCTCCTCACCGCTGCCTCCTCTCTCCTCAGCAACATGCTGGGGGCTGTTTGGTTGGCGTGCCGAGCTCCTCACCGCTGCCTCCTCTCTCCTCAGCAACATGCTGGGGGCTGTTTGGTTGGCGCACTGAGCTCCTCACCGCTGCCTCCTCTCTCCTCAGCCACATGCTGGGGGCTGTTTGGTTGGCGCACTGAGCTCCTCACCGCTGCCTCCTCTCTCCTCAGCCACATGCTGGGGGCTGTTTGGTTGGCGCACTGAGCTCCTCACCGCTGCCTCCTCTCTCCTCAGCCATGTGCTGGGGGCTGTTTGGTTGGCACGCCGAGCTCCTCGCCGCTGTCTCTTCTCTCCTCAGCCACATGCTGGGGGCTGTTTGGTTGGCGCACTGAGCTCCTCACCGCTGCCTCCTCTCTCCTCAGCCATGTGCTGGGGGCTGTTTGGTTGGCACGCCGAGCTCCTCGCCGCTGTCTCTTCTCTCCTCAGCCACATGCTGGGGGCTGTTTGGTTTGCACACAGTTTCCACGGCAACCCCTCCCCCTGCTAAGTCACCTCCCTCAGGCACTTAGGCAACCTGACCCTGCTGCCCCTCCTCCCCTCTCCTGGAGGTTCCGAGCCACCAGCCCCTTACCTCCCGAAAAGCAAGGAAAGCAAAGCCAAAAGCAAGCTCTCAGAGCCTAGCTCCTCGCCGCTGCCTGCTCTGTCAGCCCCACACTGGGGTCTGCCACATCCTTGGAGGTTCTTAAGGCTGGACTGGATGTCACTTTGAGCAACCTGATCTAGTGTGAGGTGTCTGCCCATGGCAGGGGATTTGGAACTAGATGATCCTTGAGGTCCCTTCCAACCCTAAAAATTCTATGATTCTATGTCATCTTTTCTAGTTGTTTAGTCCCTCTAAGAATTTAGGAAGCAAACGAAAGTTGCAGGGATTTGAAATACACAATTTCTGACAATTTCCTGAGGAAATGTAGCAAGCAAGAATGGTGTCATGTGAAATACTGTGCTACAGAAACCTGTTTGCTCATCAGTCTGCTGGATGTTGGTTATCTCTGCTCTCCTTGGTATGAGGCCAATTCACCTGAAAGACTTGAAGCTTTTCAAGAAAGCCTGCAATTTCACAGGATCACAGTATCACAGTATAACCAAGGTTGGAAGAGACCCCAAGGATCATCAAGTCCAACCTGTCCCAACAGACCTCACAACTAGACCACGGCACCAAGTGCCATGTCCAATCTCCCCTTGAACACCTCCAGGGACGGCGACTCCACCACCTCCCTGGGGAGCCCATTCCAATGACGAATGACTCGCTTAGTGAAGAACTTTTTCCTCACCTCGAGTCTAAACCTCCCCCTGGCACAGCTTGAGACTGTGTCCCCTTGTTCTGGTGCTGGTTGCCTGGGAGAAGAGACCAACCCCTTCCTGGCTACAACCACCTTTCAGGTAGTTGTAGAGGGCAATGGGGTCACCCCGATCCTTCTCTTCTTCAGGCTAATCAACCCCAGCTCCCTCAGCCTCTCCTCACAGGGCTGTGCTCAAGGCCTCTCACCAGCCTTGTTGCCCTTCTCTGGACACGTTCAAGTGTCTCAATGTCCTTCTTAAACTGAGGGGCCCAGAACTGGACACAGGACTCAAGGTGTGGCCTAACCAATGCAGAGTACAGGGGCACAATGACCTCCCTGCTCCTGCTGGCCACACTATTCCTAATACAGGCCAGGATGCCATTGGCCCTCTTGGCCACCTGGGCACACTGCTGGCTCATGTTTAGGCAGCTGTCAATCAGCACCCCCGGGTCCCTCTCTGTTTGGCAGCTCTCCAGCCACTCCGACCCTAGCCTGTAGCTCTGCATGGGGTTGCTGTGGCCAAAGTGCAGCCCCTGGCACTTGGACTTGTTAAATGCCATCCCATTGGACTCTGCCCATCTTTCCAGTCAGTCGAGGTCCCTCTGCGGAGCCTTTCCAACCCTCTAACTGACCAACATCTGTTCCCAACTTGGTGTCATCTGCAAACTTGCTGATGACTGACTCAACCCCCTCATCCATATCATCAATGAAGATGTTAAAGAGGATGGGGCCCAGCACTGATCCCTGGGGGACACCACTGGTGACTGGCCTCCAGCTGGATGTGGCACCATTCACCACCATTCTCTGGGCCTGGCCCTCCAGCCAGTTCCTAACCCAGCGCAGAGTGTTGCTGTCCAAACCACGAGCTGACAACTTAGCCAGCAGTTTACTGTGGGGGACGGTGTCAAAGGCCTTGCTGAAGTCCAGGCAGACCACATCCACAGGCCTCCCCACGTCCACCAGACGGGTCACCTGATCATAGAAGGAGATCAGGTTGGAGAGGCAGGACCTGCCCTTCCTAAATCCATGTTGGCTGGACCTGAGCCCTTGGCCATCCTTCAGGTGTGCAGTTATTGCCTCCAGGATAATCTGTTCCATCACTTTCCCTGGCACTGAGGTAAGGCTGACTGGCCTGTAGTTTCCAGGTTCCTCCATCCGTCCTTTCTTGTGGATGGGGACCACACTGGCCAGTTTCCAGTCATCTGGGACCTCTCCAGTGAGCCAGGACTGGAGGAAAATGATGGAGAGTGGCTTGGCCAGCTCATCTGCCAGCTATTTGGAGGGCAAATCCACAAGATCTGGATATCAAAATTCTTGGGGGATCTCTGTGCCCTGAGTGAGGATCTCTGTGCTCAGAATTTTAAAGCAAGTATTGCAAGTCAGCTGATTTAAGTGTTTAAGCCCAGGCTGGATGAGGCTCTGGCCGGCCTGGTCTAGTGCAGGGTGTCCCTGCCCATGGCAGGGGGTTGGAACTAGATGATCCTTGTGGTCCCTTCCAACCCTGACTGATACTATGATACTATGATTTATTTTATATTTTTTCCCCTCGTGGAAACAGCTCAGGGAGAGTTTAAATACCTGCATAGGTGCAGTGAAGGGGAACTTTGGCTGCTCCTCATCTTTTCTAACTGTTGTATAAAGACTTCTGCGCTCAGCCTTCTTCATCTCTGGGCAACCTGCATCCACAGACCCCACAAAGCTGTGGATATATCTCCTGTGGATATAGGACTTCACTCTAAATTCTCCAGTGTAGGTGAACTCCTTCAAGATTCTTGTTCCCTTGTCTCCACAGAAGGTCATGGATAGCTGATCCAAAGGTGTTGATTTGAACACTGCTTCAAACTCCTGGATGTGGTGTGATGGTTGCTTTTCTAGGGCCTGGACATCACTGGATAGAATTTTGAGAAGATCTTTCAAAATCTTTACTGAAGCTTTTAACCACAGTTCCTACTAAAGTTGACAAAATCCTCTTGAGTTCCTGTTAGGTACTTTTTGCAGTTTGTGATGACTTGGGACAGTGGTGGAAAGTGAGATGGTGTTTCCTGGTGAATCTGAAATAGAGTGGTCATGATATTGACAAGTAGGAGCTGGGAGAGTGAAAAAGAGGACTGGAAGGGTGAAAAAGAACAGAGAAATTACTTGACAGAATAAAAAAAAATAAGGTAATTGGTGGTGATATGCAAGGTGAAGGGAAAGGACAAGATGACTTGCAAATGGAACCAAGTAATTTAAGAACCTACTATTCTCTGGGAACTAAACATGTCCTTTAGACATTAAGGATATAAAAAAGCAGAAGAAGGAAGAGTGAGAAAAGGATTGAATTAAAGTGCTGTAAAATACTGCTAATGGTTTCATCCTTGGTTATGGATATTCAAAGTTCATATCTATCTGGTTATAGAGACTAGCATAACGTGTGTCTCTGAAATACAGATGTGCCTCAGCTGACTTGAAGCTACCTATTTCTGTGGAATTAATGAGTTAGGGATGGTGTTTGGTCTTCATCAGGTTGAAACTTACTTGCCTTGTAGAAGAGACAAGCAAAAGAGCTGGTGCCAGCAGTACAGTGTCCCATTGTCCTCAGGATAGAGATATTCTGTCACATTTGATAGTTCTTGGGATTCTTCCAGTATAAAAAGGAACAAGGAGTCACCTTGCATGCAGAGTGGGATGTGCAAGGGGTAAAACTGGGTCACAAGAAATGTGACTTGGCAGCCAGGTTTATATCTTGATTAGGGTGAGCTGACCAGATAAATATCAAATAAGGAGAGACAGGAAAAGGATGATCAGTTACCTGATGCAATTCCTAGACTCCAGTTTGTGCAAGGTTTCATGGCTGCACAATTATAACTCATGGTATACCAAAGCTGAGTGCTCAAAGCCACATGCCTGTCACTTGATTTAACTGTGTCATGAAGCCAAATCTGAAGTTAATTGCTTGATATATGGGTGAAGGAGAACAGAACAAGTAAGGTTTGTTTAAAAATAATTGTAAACATCACCTAGTAACTAATGGTGTCATGTAAAGGCCTTCAAGTGAAGAGAGTCATCAATGTATAGAGAATTTAACTCTTTTACTGGAAGAAGTGACAATCATGAACTTGTTAAAATATATAAGGACTGATTTTTGATCCCTATGAAGCAGGCTCTCATTTACAGCACTGAAAACTGAGCAGTCTTGCTGTTTGGAACCTTGAAATAGCTGTGTATTAGCGGATCATTTCATTCTAAAGAGTATGAGGATGGGGAACTGACTTTAAAAAGCAACAATTCAATTTGCAACTGGATTCCATACTCTGGCAGAAAAGTGATCACTGCTGTATTTGTCAGAACTGGCAAGGGCATTGGCCCACAGCAACTCTGGGAACAAGGCAGATCGTTTCCCTGGACTTAATAGCTCAGCTGGAGGATACGAAGGCTCTGTAAAAGATGAGTGAAAACTTGAATCCTAAAGGAAAGGAGAGTTAAGTTTCATCATAAGTTTTAGTAGGTCCTTGGACTGACAGATTTGTAGCCAATGGAGAGTTCTATGTGGCCATTTTGACTTCAGTGGAAATAGCATCAATTTAAATGATTGCATACAATACCCCCAAAAAATAAAGTATTGATAAAAGACCTGAAACATCTACTAAAGCTGCTTTGGAACCAAAGTGGAGTGGAATTAAACATTCTTTTGGCTCAGGTTCTCGGTAAAGCTATCAGTGCAAAACTGCAGTAGACACTCAAGCAGCAGCAGAGGAGTATGTTGGCACTTTCACTCGTGGACTTTAAATTTCGGTTACAGAGAAGTGTTTTACCACTAACACTTTTCATATGCACTTAAATGAGACAGTTACTGCTACTGGAGTCTTAGGCACTAATTCTTCATGAGGAATGAGATTAGTTAGTCCAGCAGCTTTGGAAGGGATTTTTCCCAATGCATTTTGTATGGCATGCTGCAAGCCCCAACTCTGTGCATATTCTTTTGCTAATACCTGCGTCTGAGGCTCTGAAGAGGCAAGAATTTGAAAACCAGGCTAGCAAATCAGTACTTGTAAGTCTTTGATCATGGTCAGGTAACACTGAGCATATCTGAAGTTATCAGAAGACATTAATATAATTTGCAGAGTGCTCTGGACTTGGGGCATTTCACTCTTCCTGCCTCATGTTCGTGCTTTCCAAAGCCTACACATCAAATTAGTAATCTTGGGTAACACAGGGGGGTTTACAGCTGAAGTCTTTCTTTTTCTTGAAGTTTTGAGGAACAAAAGATAATTTGAAAATAGATGTGAATCTAGCAAGGTAGGTAGATAAGACAGCTCTGAGATCAAGCAGTATACTTTCAGAAAACAAGTTTATATGAATACTAAAATATCTGATGGCAATGTGCATACTGGTTTACTTGTGCTTTGGGACTGTCTGGGATGAGATTTGTGGACTGATGGATGTAGTTGTATGATTTTTTGTATTGTGTGGAGTCTGGGCCTCTCTTAAAACCTAGCTTCATTCCACTTGATCTTTACAGCAATGTAAGCAATGTCTTTTAGAATTAAAACCTTGAATAAAGCTATTGGAGGTAAACAATATGAAATAATATTAGGCTTGGAGCTCTAGAGAAGGCACCACGAAGCATGTATGAAGTAGACAGTGGTTCAAACAAAAGTCTGCATCTGAGGCCTATGTCTGTGTTACTGTAGTGTCCTTTAAGACCAGTGTCCTGTGCTGACAATAAGGAAATAACCTACTGTGAGAGACTAAAGCTTGTCTCTCCTGGTGTGACTCAACAAAGATAAAATCACTTGCTGCTTGCCCAGACAATAGCTGATGTGCGTTGGGCAGAGCCACTGGAAGGACTCTTGGAAGGCGCAAAGATAACATTGCTCACGGGACTGCAGCTGGCCTACAGCAATGGCCCAAGGGCCCAGCATTCACACCTTCAGGACAAGAGCATTTCCAGCCATCAGATACCCCAGGAAAGGACAATGGTTCCTGATGTGTAAAGAGTGTGTGGGTAGGTAGATGGAGCAGGAGGAGGCGGAGGCCTTCCCCCCTCCATCCAGTGGCTGCCCAAACTCACCTGAGCACACAGAAAGATTTCCTGGGGAACGATACCTGGACCTAAAGATGATTTCCCAGAACGATATCCTGGGGAACACCACCTGGACACTTGCCTAAGGGCTAAAAAACTGTATAAAAGACTGGAGCAACCACTGGCTGAAAGAGGAGGAAATTGGAGAAGCAAGATGCAGAAGAAAGCAGACGGCAGCACACGCTGGAAACACTACGGGGCCAACACAATGGATCTTGGACTCTCCGTGCCCTAAGTTCCGCCTGCTGCAACTCATGGAACTGAAGAAGCTGCTCAGAGGACCACATCCCTTCTACAGCCAAAGCCTCAGCAGCCTTCCTCTACAGACCCAACATCTCCTGCAGCACCGTTTCTCTACAGACCCAACATCTCCTGCAGCACCTTTCCTCCACAGACTCAAACTGTCTTGGGGGGTGAGGGGTGTGGTAATATAATTCTTTCCCTCTTCTCCCTCTCTTCTCTCTCTCCCTATTCTCTCTCTCTCCCCTTCTGATCCCTCCACTTTATTTATGTAATCAATAGTCTGGCTGTTGATATTTTGGCCTCGTTTGTGCCTCTAATTTCACAACACGGGAGTATTCATTAAAAACCTGAATCTCTTTCCCTCTCCGTATCGAGACACCTACTTGAATGTTTTTAGGTTTTTCCTGGTATTGGCAGTCTGAAACCAGTGCAAGTCTTGATATTGGACTCGATTTGGATTACAAGGCTTGTGATTAAATATATATTCATTTAATTGTCTACAGAGAAGTTAGAAAGAAGCTGGAAAGACCTTTCCTGACTGCACTGTAGAGCATAAAGATGCCTTCTTACAGAAACTTGTATTCAGCAGAACAGTTTAGGCAACACTAAACATTTGCATTCCTATAGTGTTCTGTTTGCAAACATCGTCAGTGCCCAGACACATGTTCTCTTCATGGATGGAAAACCCAGCAGAATTCATTTTGGTTTAAATACAAAACTGAAAAAAACCCAAAATGAATTAAACAAAACCCCAATACCACCACCACCACCTCCTCACACACACACTGAATAAAACCCCAACCAAACCCCAAACTCACCCTTTTAAAAACATGTCAGTGTGGATTAAATGTTTCCTGAGGTGCTGTGGCAATTACTCCTTTGGGAAATTATGCCACAATGATGGTGACAAGGTACATAAAAGGAGGTGGACAACAACTGTGTGTGGTAATGGACTCTCACGTTGCTGCTCAGCAGAGTAAGTCTCTGGTTTGGGAAGAAAGGCTTTAGCCTGCTGTGTAAATGAGTAACAATAAATGCAGCATAAAATTGTTCTTTGTAAAGATAACCTAATGCTGGGACCTGACAGCTCCTTTACCTCCAGTGAACTGGAGTCAGTTTCCCAGCAATGTTTAAGGAGAATTGAATTTTGGATATGCAGGACTACCATCCTGGAGGTGCTTACTGCTGGGTTTGTAATAAAAGTAAGAGGACTAAACCAGGATGGTTTAACTTGTTGGAACATGGTTATGCTGGAGCAGCATCACAGGATGGACTTTGGAAAGGATTAGCTTTCAGTTGCTCTGCTTCCCAGTGAAGTACAGTTGGACTCCTGAACTGACAGACTGAAACTGTACAGCTGGCATCTCTGGCAAGACCAAAATGGGCAAATGAGACCTTTTTACAAGGATTCTGTCACAGTAGGCATGATGGGATGGGAAAATAGTGCATTCTGATGAACTGGGCTGTGGAAGTGACTCCACACTGGTATGCCTTAGACATGCCTTGCAGTAGCTCCTACTGCACTGAGGAAAAAGGATGGTGTTGAGATTGGCAAAGTAGCTGGAAGATGTTAATCTGAGGTCTGAGCCTTGCCAGTATTTTACTTGTCTGAACTTAATATTCCTCACATCTTGGTTACTTAGAAAATGCCTTGGAAAAACACAAATGTTAGCTTTGGATGATGTTTGGAAATGATTTTTCTTTCTGCCTGGAGTTTAGTTGTGAATTTTATCTTCTCCTTTTGTCCCCAGAAATGTTATTTCTCCTTATGAGGATTAAAAACAAACAAACAAAAAACCAAAAACCCACACCATGAAAAAATGAGAAATCAAACACAAGACAAGTTTTGACATTGCAAGGAGAGAGCTGAATTTATTTAGAAGTCATGGACCCTCTTTCTGTTATTGAGCCACAAAGTGTTTGAGCAAGCAGATCACTCTAACTCAATTCATGTGCTTGTGCTTATGTGTTACTGCGGCTAAACCAAAGAGGGTTCTCTAAGGGTCATATACTTACAGCACACCTGTCTAAGGCTTTGGATATTCTGTCTGCCCTCCCCACTCCAAATACTTTTGAAACATTTAAAAGCTGTTGTGACTAGCAATCAGAGGCAGCTAACCCTTTTCTTACTTGTGAAACTCCTGCAGCCCATAACCAGAACTGCTGTTCTTGATCTCATCCTTAGAGGAAATGTCTGTAATCCTCTTGTCTGAAGAAGGATGTCCTTTGCAAGCCTTTTAGGTGCTTCATGGCCTATGATTTGAGAAACACGGCTTCAGCTGGAGCAGTTCAGCTGTGTTCAGAGAACTCTTTGCTTTGAATCTCCATCACACTGAAATGCTTCATGTAGAAGCTTTGTCACGTGGCAATGACACGGTTCTGTGCCTTTGTGGATGAGGAAGGGAAAAAGGCAAGACCAACTTCAAATAAAAACATGATCATTATCCCATAATTATTGCTGGACTGCTATTCTTCATTTAGGCAATAATTTTTTGTTTTATTCAGAGCTGCAGGACTTAAAGCTTTCATTAGCTCCTTTTGTTTTGGACTTTCTCTTAAGATGACAAAGCAATTACTAATTGGTATCCTTCAGGTAGTAAAATGTAGGTCTGCAGAATGCTTTCAGTTTGTAGGGTTACTAATCTACAGTTAGGTGGTATTCAGAGGGGGGTTTCCCTTGAATTGCCTGAAAACAGATGACTCTTCCATGAACTTATTCTAGTTCCTGTACCTGGTGGACTTCAGTCTTGTTCTACTGGCCCTTCCATTGCCACTGCTCCCCACTGGAGAATGGGACTAAGACTTTGTATCTTATCTGTAAAGTGTAATTAATTCACCTTTCTGCAGCAGTGGTACTCCAACTCCAGTAACTCTTCTTGCAGCAATCTTTTTCACTTCTAAAGTGACAGCTTTTCCTCCCAGTGAATTTTGTTAGTCAGGAGGTGTTAGCTATTAGGTAATAGGTTGGACTTGATGATCTCTGAGGTCTTTACCAACCTAGTTGATTCTATGATTTTATGATTCTAATCTCTGATAACTAAATCTTTTTAACTTGGACTTGTGTTTCTGCTTGTCAGTGTATGACTGCTGGTACATAGTCGCCCTTATTTAAAAACATCCCAAATAAGCAATGGTTGATGCCCTTCCTTTATTGCAACTTTTGGCTGTGCTGTTTTTACTTAGGGGCCATTGGAATGTGCTGCCCAGGGAGGTGGTGGAGTCACCTTCCCTGGAGCTGTTCAAAAAGGGATTGGACATTGGGTGACAGGTTGGACTTGATGATCTCTGAGGTCTTTTCCAACCTTATTGATTCTATGATTCTATGATGCTCTGGAAGAGGAACTCTAGTCTTGGTTAAAAGCATATGCAAGTGGCTTCACTCTTCCCTTGGCTAGATCAAGACTGATTTTTGTCTGCTGTTTGTTTCTCTAGCTGCCATATATCTTGAAGTGGGGAAAGGTGCAGGGCCCCTGGAAAACTTGAAAAATAAAATTAAAATGTGAATGATTGCTCTGCTTATTATCTCATACTGATCTTTTGTTCTCTGAGTAGAGAAAGCTTCCCCCCCGCCTCTTATGTGTGGAAATAAGAGTATGAAAAACAGTCCAGGCACTTGATGTCAATTATAGTACTACTATTTAAATGCAAATTTTGTTTTGGTCAGCCTGATCTAATAAGAGAAATAGAAAGCATTTATGTAAATAAGCATATTGTAATAAGACAATGAAGTATTTGTAATTTTGGTTGCTAGCATTTTCCTTTCTCCCAGAGGATGAGTTGGCTAGATTTTTAGGAACACAAGGAGGGATGGGAGTGGCACTTGACATTCAGTGTTGTGAAGTAAAATTGTACAGAGCCATAGGCTGCAGGCTGAAACAGATCGGGTTCATTAGATGCCCAACAAAAGAGAGGACTTGCAGTTTTCCATTAGCAGCATACTAATAGGAAATTGGAGGGAAGCAATCCAGTGTCAGCCTTTGGAGACATGATTATTAGAGTATGATAACCTTTCACTTTTTTAGAGGTGGTAGGAGTTTTCCCCCCACCTTGGAGATTTATTGGTAATACACCCACTAACATAGTCATACGAGTGAAATCATTCTTGCACGTGTTCTGTGTCTACTAAGCAACTTATTGTCATGTTGGTGGCTAAAATTAAACTCATTTGTGTCATTTGTTGAAATATTTCCTTTTTTGTGCATAAAGCCTAAGCTAAACTTCTAGGCTCCCTCTATGGTCAGTGGAGGGTAGGTGACACCTTCAGAAAGAATGGAATGTGTTGCTCTCCAGAGATGTTTTTCCATTTCTCTAGCCTTTGGAAAGAACCTGGGTGAACTGTGTGGCCTAAATACATATCAAATTAATCTAGAAAGAGAAACTGAATCCTAAAGGACCAAATATTATTTCTTTCTGCTGCAAAAGTCAACATGGACTGAGTTAGGCTACACTGACTTGCAGCTGTGGCTTTGTCAGGGATTCAGTTTGACTATGGTAGACTTCCCTTGGAAATTAATAACTAGGAACCTGCAGCAGAGATAAGAAAAATCTTTCACCTGGCTCTAAGGCATGCTGTACCTCCTTTCAAATCAAAGCAGGAGATTAATGGCATGTTGGTGGCTTTTTATTTTCTTTTTCCCCTCAGAGTGCTAGTGCTGCTACCTATTTAGAATCAGCTGTGGTTTGTGGGGCTTTTCTTTCCTTCTTATTTTTTTTTTTTTTTTGGTGGGCTTTGTGTGGTTTTGGGTTTTGTTTTGCTGTGGTTTTGTTTTGGTTTTATTTATTTTATTTTTCATCATATCTTTGGTAAATATTTGACTCATAGAATCAACCAGGTTGGAAAAGACCTCAGAGATCATCAAGTCCAACCGATTAACTAATACCTAGCCCTCTATGACAACTAAACCATGGCTCCAAGTGCCACATCCAATCCTTTTTGCACAGCTACAAGGACAATGACTCCACCACCTCCCTGGGCAGCCCATTCCAATGGCCAATTACTCTTTCTGGGAAGAACGTTCTCCTCCTCTAGAGCCTAAACTTCCCCTGGCACAGCTTGAGACCGTGTCCTCTTGTTCTGGTGCTGGTTGCCCGGCAGAAGAGACCAACCCCCACCTGGCTATAACCTCCCTTCAGGAATCTGTAGAGAGCAATAAGGTCTCTGAGTCTCCTCTTCAGGCTAAACAAACTCAGCTCCCTCAGCCTCTCCTCATAGGGCTTGTGCTTGAGACCTCTCAGCAGCCTCCTTGCCCTTCTCTGGACACATTCAAGTATCTCAAAGTCCTTCTTAAATTGAGGGGCCCAGAACTGGACACAGTACTCAAGGTGTGGCCTAACCATTGCTGAGTACAGAGGCAGAATGACCTCCCTGCTCCTGATGGCCACACTATTCCTGGTAGAGGCCAGGATGCCATTGGCCTTCTTTCAGGTACTTAGAGAGCAATAAGGTCTCCCCTGAGCCTCCTCTTCTCCAGGCTGAGATCTTTGATGTCACTACTCTGAAATACATTTCTGCTGGGAACTGGTGATTGGCTTGAATTTTCATAGCAAAGTAATGTCAGATTTTGCAAACTGCACCATGTTCTATAAAATATCTGCAAAAAGCTATTGTAAACAGGACCAATGTTAACGATGTGAGTGATTTTCACAGTATCACCAAGGTTGGAAGAGACCTCAAAGATCATCGAGTCCAACCTGTCACCACAGACCCCATGACTAGACCATGGCACCAAATGACACGTCCAGTCCCCTCTTGAACACCTCCAGGGACGGTGACACCACCACCCCCCTGGCAGCCCATTCCAATGGCAAATGACTCTCTCAGTGAAGAACTTTCTCCTCACCTCGAGCCTAAACTTCCCCTGGCACAACTTGAGACTGTGTCCCCTTGTTCTGGTGCTGGTTGCCAGAGAGAAGAGGCCAACCCCCTTCTGGCTACAACCACCCTTCAGGTAGTTGTAGAGAGCAATGAGGTCACCCCTGAGCCTCCTCTTCTCCAGGCTAAGCAACCCCAGCTCCCTCAGCCTCTCCTCATAGGGCTTGTGCTCCAAACCCCTCACCAGCCTTGTTGTCCTTATTTTGCTACAATACTGTTGATCTAAAACTTACAGGAACGTTTAGTTTAGTCTTGAGAAGACTGAGACTGGGATGTCATCAAGTGACCCTGCTCTGGCAGGGTCATTGGTCTCTGGATGTCCCTTCCAACCTCTAATGTACTGCAATACTGTGACTAATGCTTAATCTTTATGCTTAAATTATTCTTGCTTTCTTCTGCTTCTGTAATGGCACAGAGAGCCTATTTTAAGGTTTCCTCCTCCACAGTCCTGAAAGCAAGATTCTTGCTTTCTGTTTTATAGGGAATACTGGTACTTACAGACAACACTAAGCTATGTTCATCTCCTGTAGCAGATGATCCTGGTAAGAGCAGGGTGCCAGCTCCTCTGGAGGTGGCTTGTGTGTAGTCTGCAGTCTGAGCACTTGCAGTGAGCCTTCAGTTTCAGTCTTCCTGCGTGGAGTGCTGTGGCTCTCTAGGATTTGGATTTACACACAGCCACAAGAGATATGAGGATTGGATGTCATCCAGAGGGAGCAGGACAAGCAGGAGATGTGGGCCCAAGTGAACCTCCTGAGGTTCAACAAGGCTAAGTGCAAGGTCTTGCACTGGGATGGGGGGGATCCTTGCTATCAATACAGACTGGGGGAGAATGTGATAAAGAACAGGGTTGAAGAAAAGGACTTGGGGGTACTGGTGGCTGAAAAGCTGGACATGAATCAACAATGTGCACTTGCAGCATAGAAGGCAAATTGCATCCTAGGCTGCATCAAAAGAAGCAAGGCCAGCAAGCTGAGAGGTGTGATTCTGCCACTCTGCTCCAGAGAGACCTCAGCTGGAGTATTGTGTCCAGCTCTGGGGCCCTCAAAATAAGGACATGGACCTGATGGTGTGGGTCTAGTGGGTGTCCACAAAAATTATCAGAGGGCTGGAGCACCTCTCCTACAAAGACAGGCCGAGAGAGATGGAGTTGTACAGCCTGGACAAGAGAAGGCTCTGGGGAGACCTTACAGTGTTCTTTCATTACCCAAAGGGGACCTACAAGAAAGCTGAGGAAGGACTTTTTACATGTAAAAGCAGAACAAGGACAATGGTTTAAAACTAGAGAAGGGTAGATTTCAGTTGGACATTAGGAAACAGCTCTTCACGATGAGGGTGGTAGAACATTAGAACAGGATGCTCAGGGAGGTGGTAGAGGCCTCATGCCTGGAGACATTCAAGGTCAGGCTTGATGGGGCTCTAAGCAACCAGATCAAATTGAGGGTGTCGCTGTTTACCATGGGGGGGTTGGAATAGGGGATCTCTAAGGTTACCTTCCAACTGAATGCATTTGTTCATCCTATCACAAGGTAGAGGTATGAGTCCAGATCATGTTACCTGGCTGTCTATCAGTGTTTGAGTGTAGGTGTCAGGTCCCTATGTTTGATTTAGCAGTATCACTGGATAATTTATCAAGCTGAGAATGTCTTTGCACTTTAGGTCTCTGGCCATATTACTTAATATACTGTAATGTACCACAGCTCTTAGACCATTGAAACAGTGAGGTAGGACTTAATTTTCCTGTATTGACCATATGTGCAAAATGAAATTATCTCTCTACCTCCCTCACTTATAGGAAGAGTTTCCTTTATCTTATGATTGTGATGCTTTAAAGATTCTGGATGATGACTCTAAGACTGCTCTATTTGAAGTGGAAACTTGGCTCCAGGAGTGATGTCTGCAGGTACAAGATGATGTCCTGGATTAAAAATGCCTACTCATTTTAGGAACTGATTGACTTGATGCAGCTTTCATTGCTAGATTTGGATGTACCGTGTAGCTATGACAGCATGTGCAACCTCTTTTCTGTCACATCTCCTTAGCAGGTAAAGGCCAGGCTTTATAAAAAGCTGTGCTTAGAATGAGAACATAATGTATTTTTCTTTCTAACTCTTTAAAGAGAATTCTGTTATAGAATTGAATAAGGTTTTACAATCTGAAACTTCCTGCTGCTCTTTTCTGAAGAGGACTGCCTGAGAGAACCTGCTAGAGAAGTAAAAGGTATAGTACAGTAGAGCTGCAAAAGGGAAGTAATTTCTTCTAAACTACACAGATTTTGAATAATTGTTACATGATCCTATTGTGTTACCTTCTCTCTGAATTTTCTGCAGTGGCATGCTGAACAAGTAACTTGCAAAAAATAGCCCATCTGTCAGTCCTGGCTCTCCGCTTGTGTTCCTGGAACATCTGTAGCTGTATCACAACTTTTTTGAACTAATTGCCATAACTGCACCATGAATATTTATAGGTAATTGACAGTCTCTGTTACAGACACAGGGTGTATTCTAGTCCTGTCATCTTTTCTATTATTTGAGATGTACCCAGTAAGTTTAAATCGTAAAAATGCCAGTGAAATAAGATGATGTCAGGGAGATGACCACGCCCCCCTCTCAGAATCAATGGGTATAGAGAGCCTACAGTTGCTTTCAGGAAACTTTCTGATTTCACCAGATGCTTGACCCTGGTGAAATCAGATAAAAGAGTTATCCCTCAGATCAATGGCAGTGTTACAGTATCACAGTATTGCCAAGGTTGGAAGAGGCCTCGAAGATCATCGGGTCCAACCTGTCACCACAGACCCCATGACTAGACCATGGCACCAAGTGCCACGTCCAATCCCCTCTTGAACACCTCCAGGGACGGTGACTCCACCACCTCCCCGGGCAGCACATTCCAATGGCAAATGACTCTCTCAGTGAAGAACTTTCTCCTCACCTCGAGCCTAAACCTCCCCTGGCACAACTTGAGACTGTGTCCTCTTGTTCTGGTGCTGGTTGCCAGAGAGAACAGGCCAACCCTTTCCTGGCTACAACCTCCCTTCAGGTAGTTGTAGAGAGCAATGAGGTCGCCCCTGAGTCTCCTCTTCTCCAGGCTAAGCAACCCCAGCTCCCTCAGCCTCTCCTCACAGGGCTTGTGCTCAAGGCCTCTCACCAACCTTGTTGCCCTTCTCTGGACATCTTCAAGTCTCTTGATGTCCTTCTTAAATTGAGGGGCCCAGAACTGGACACAGGACTCAAGGTGTGGTCTAACCAAAGCAGAGTACAGGGGCACAATGACCTCCCTGCTCCTGCTGGCCACACCATTCCTAATGCAGGCCAGGATGCCATTGGCCTTCTTGGCCACCTGTGCATACTGCTGGCTCATGTTTAGGCAGCTGTCAATCAGCAACCCCAGGTCAACTGTTCTTATGATTCCAAGCTTCTGGGCTTTCCCAAGAAATATAGGGAGAATTTGTGAAATTGGATTTTTTTGTTTTTTTTTTTTTTTTTTTTTTTTTTAGCTTTCAATTAACATAGGTACTCAGGAGTAGTGTCTCAATGCTTGATAGTGTAGTAAAAAGCCCTTTGCTCCATTCAGTAATGAGACCAAATTCACCCGAGCATTCATTTTGGTACTTGTAGCCTTACAAAAGCACTTATATGCTTGGGGTAACAACACTTAAGCCACTTTATTTGGTGTTGCCTTTCATACCTGTCATACTTAGCCAGCCCTTTGCTGTCCATAAGTCCCTCATAGGATTTCAGAGAAATCTTCTCCTCCTCCTCTTTCCCATGTGTGGTGGAGTAGGAAGGTTCCCCCCACACACAAAAGAATTCCACAGCTAACTCAGCCGGAGAAGCAGATGAAAGCTGTATTTTACAAGCAGATATGGAATGCAATGAATATGTACAAAAATATACAATATTTACAATATATACAGAAATATACAGCAAAGTATGTAATACAGGAAACCTTTCCCCAACCCCCCTTCGGCCAGGGGGTTCGGCCTGTCCCTCCCTTCTCCCTCCCTACCTCCCCTTTTTCCCAAAAGGGTTAGAGAGAGAGAGAAAGGAAGGTAATTAAAAGGGTGAAAACTTGTTAAAGCTCAAAGCGAATGCAAAAAGTTAGTTTTCTCTTATCTGTTTAGCAAGAATCATTCCTGCATAGCAAGCTGTTGCTTCAGGGAGAAAAGCAGGCCAGCTCACAGTACAGGGGGAAGAAGAAGACGACTGCAGACTGACTCCCCCCGACTGAAAGACTAAACAAAAAAACTACAACTGGGTCCCACCAATGAAATTGAATTAGCATATCATTGTTTTCATTCTAATATCAAAATATTCGCCCAGAGTGTTCAGAAAGTGTCTCTTTCTTAAAGGCACAGCCTAAACCGGTCACACCATGTTAAATTCCAAAGAACCAAGCTCCAATTCAGGTGACTTGTCCATTCCCTTCCTAAGAGTATTTTATGGATTATGAAGTTAGGTTTGAAATTTCTTTGGTTTTTCTGGCCCCTTTAATTGTGCAATTTTGAATTGTATATTCCCCATCATTATTCTTTTGCTAGTGGTATGTACACTAGAGGGGAACAGAGGGGGAAATTCTTTCTAGTATTGTTTGGACTGTAATGCACACTTTAATTTGAGCTAGCTGAAATTTAGTGATCACAAACCTTTTGGAAAAAAACTTGGAGAAAAATTCATGCTTTTGTCATAAGGAACAGTTCTAAACAATCCAGGAGATGCAAAGAGGACCCTTAAGCATTCATTGGTTGACAGCTGGCTGAACATGAGCCAGCAGTGTGTCCAGGTGGCCAAGAAGGCAAATGGCATCCTGGCCACTATCAGAAATAGTGTGGCCAGCAGGAGCAGGGAAGTCATTGTGCCCTGTACTCAGCACTGGTTAGACAATGCAATCCACTATACACATATGCTTGCTTCAAAAAAGGTACCCTGCTCCAATAGAGTAGAATAGAATAAACCAGGTCAGAAGAGACCTTCAAGATCATTGTGTCCAACCCATCACCAGGAGCTATGTATACCTACAAGGAGAAAAGCAGGAAAGAGTGCTAGGAGGCCTGCCTGGATGAACAAGGAGCTGCTGGACACACTATCACTTAAAAAGAAACTCTACAGGAAGTGGGGGGAAGGACAGATAGAACAGGGGGTATATAAGGAAGCTGCCCGAGCAGCAAGAGGCCTGGTTAGGAAAGCCAAAGCAGAGTTTGAATTGAATCCAGCCAGGGGGGTTAAAGGGAGCACTAAGAATTTCTACAGGTATGTTAATGGCAAGAAGACGACTAGGGAAGGTGTGGGCCCCCTCAGAAAGGAAAGTGGTGAATTAGTCACTAGTGATGTGGAAAAGGCTGAGGTACTCAATCACTTCTTTACCTCAGTCTTCGCTGCAAGGGCCTCCAGCCACACTCCTGGTGTCATGGCAGACGATGCCAGGGACGGGGAGGAAGAACTGCTCATCATAATGTCTGAAGCTCAGGTTGGTGATCACCTGAAGAACCTGAAAGTGTTCAAGTCCATGGGACTCGACGGGATACACCCACGGGTGCTGAGAGAACTGGCAGATGAGGTTGCCAAACCCCTCTCTATTATATTCCAGAAGTCATGGCAGACTGGGGCAGTCCCCACAGGCTGGAAAAGGGGAAACATTGCCTGGAAAGATCATGGAGCAGATCCTCCTGGAGGCACTAATGACTCAGAAGAATAGTGAAGAGGTGATTTGGAACAGTCAGCATGGCTTTGCCAAGGGCAAATCCTGCCTGACAAACCTGGTGGCCTTCTATGATCAGGTGACAGCATTAATAGATGAGGGGCGAGCAACTGATGTCGTTTACCTGGACTTGAGCAAAGCCTTCGACACTGTCCCGCCCACATCCTGGTCTCCAAGCTGGTGACACATGGGTTTGATGGATGGACCACTAGATGGATAAAGAACTGGCCTGATGGCTGCACCCAAAGAGTGGCTGTCAACGGGTCCATGTCCCAATGGAGGCCAGGGACAAGCAGAGTCCCTCAGGGATCAGTCCTGGCACCAGGCTTGTTCAACATCTTTGTGGGTGCCATGGACAGTGGCATCGAGTGCACCCTCAGCAAGTTTGCTGATGACACCAAGCTGTGTGGTGCAGCAGACAGCTGGAGGGAAGGGATGCCATCCAGAGGGACCCTGACAGGCTGGAGAGGTGGGCACAAGCCAACCTCATGAGCTTCAACAAGACCAAGGGCAGGGTCCTGCATCTGGGTCGAGGCAATCCCAGGCACAAATCCAGGCTGGGCAGGGACTGGCTGGAGAGCAGCCCTGAGGAGAGAGACTTGGGGGTGCTGGGGGAGGAGAAGCTCAACAGGAGCTCTCAATGTGCACTTGCAGCCCGGAAAGCCAATCAGATCCTGGGCTGCATCAGGAGAAGTGTGACCAGCAGGTCAAGGGAGGTGATTCTCCCCCTCTACTAAGCTCTGGTGAGACCCCACCTGGAGTACTGTGTCCAGTTCTGGAGCCCCTATTACAAGAGGGATGTGGATGCGCTGGAAGGTGTCCAGAGAAGGGCCACAAGGATGATCAGAGGGCTGGAGCACCTCTCCTATGAGGACAGACTGAAGGAGTTGGGGCTGTTCAGTCTGGAGAAGAGAAGGCTCCGAGGTGACCTCATTGTGGCCTTCCAGTATCTGCAGGGGGCCTACAGGAAGGCTGGGGAGGGACTTCTCAGGATATCAGGTAGCGATAGGACTAGGGGGAATGGAATGAAGCTGGAAACGGGGAGATTCAGGCTAGATGTGAGGAGGAAGTTCTTCACCATAAGAGTGGTGAAGCCCTGGAATGGGTTGTCCAGGGAGGTGGTTGAGGCCCAGTCCCTGGAGGTGTTTAAGACCAGGCTGGATGAGGCTCTGGCCAGCCTGATCTAGTGTGGGGTGTCCCTGCCCATGGCAGGGGGGTTGGAACTAGATGATCCTTGTGGTCCCTTCCAACCCTGACTGATCTATGATCTATGATCATCCAAAACCACCTAATCAACCAAGCACCCTATCAAGTCTCCTCATAAACACCTCCAGTGATGGTGACTCCACCACCTCCCTGAGCAGCACATTCCAATGGGCAATCACTCTGTGCAGAATTTCTTTCTAACATCCAGCCTAAACCTCCCCTGGCACAGCTTGTGACTGTGTCCTCTTGTTCTGGTGCTGGGTGCCTGGGAGAAGAGACCAGCCCCCACCTGGCTACAACCTCTCTTCAGATAGTTGTAGAGAGCAAGAAGGTCTCCCCTGAGCCTCCTCTTCTCCAGGCTAAGCAACCCCAGCTCCCTCAGCCTCTCCTCATAGGGCTTGTCCTATAAACTCCTCACCAACTTTGTTGCCCTTCTCTGGTCACGATCCAGCATGTCAACATCCTTCCTAAACTGTGTGGCCTAACCAGAGAAGTGTACAGGGGCAGAATACAATACAATACAATACAATACAATAAACCAGGTTGAAAGAGACCTTCAAGATCATCACGTCCAACCCATCAACCAATCCAATCCTCCTAAACCATGGCACCAAGCACCCCATCAAGCCTCCTCCTGAACACCTCCAATGAAGGTGACTCCACCACCTCCCCAGGCAGCCCATTCCAATGGGCTCTCCGTGTAGAACTCTCTCCGTGTAGAACTTCTTCCTAACATCCAGCCTAAACCTGCCCTGGCGCAGCCTGAGACTGTGTCCTCTTGTTCTGGTGCTGGCTGCCTGGGAGAAGAGACCAACCTCCACCTGTCCACAACCTCCCTTCAGGTAGTTGTAGAGACCAATAAGGTCACCCCTGAGTCTCCTCTTCTCCAGGCTGAGCAACCCCAGCTCCCTCAGCCTTTCCTTGTAGGGCTTGTGCTCCAAACCCCTCACCAACTTTGTTGCCCTTCTCTGGACACGTTCCAGCAAGTCAACCTCCTTCTTAAACTGAGGGGCCCAGAACTGGACACAGGACCCAAGGTGTGGCCTAACCAGTGCAGTGGACAGGGGCAGAATGACCTCCCTGCTCCTGTTGGCCACAGTGCTCCTGATGCAGGCCAGGATGCCATTGGCCTTCTTGGCTGCCTGGGCACACTGCAGGCTCATGTTCAGCCTACCATCAACCAGCACAACCAGGTCCCTCTCTGCCTGGCCACTCTCCAGCCACTCTGACCCCAGCCTGTAGCGCTGCCTGGGGTTGCTGTGGCCAATGTGCAGAACCCGGCACTTGGATGTGTTCAATCTCCTGCCCTTGGACTCTGCCCATCTGTCCAGCCTGTCGAGGTCCCTCTGCAAAGCCTCTCTGCCCTCCAGCAGATCAACTCCTGCCCCCAGCTTGGTGTCATCTGCAAATTTACTGATGATGGACTCAATGCCCTCATCCAGATCATCAATAAAGATGCTGAAGAGCATGGGGCCCAGCACTGATCCTTGGGGCACACCACTGGTGACAGGCCGCCAGCTGGATGTGGCACCATTCACCACCACTCGCTGGGCTCGGCCCTCCAGCCAGTTCCTAACCCAACACAGTGTGATCCTGTCCAAGCCAGGGGCTGCCAGCTTGGCCAGGAGTTTGCTGTGGGGGATGGTGTCAAAGGCCTTGCTAAGGTCCAGGTAGACCACATCCACAGCCTGCCCCACATCCCCTAGGTGGGTCACCTGATCATAGAAGGAGATCAGGTTGGTCAGGCAGGACCTGCCCTTCCTAAATCCATGCTGGCTGGGCCTGAGCCCCTGGCCATCCTGAAAGTGCTGTGTGATCGCACACAAGATGACCTGCTCCATAACCTTGCCTGGCACTGAGGTCAGGCTGACAGGCCTATAATTCCCTGGCTCATCCAACCGGCCCTTCTTGTGGATGGGCACCACGTTGGCCAGCTTCCAGTCTTCTGGGACCTCTCCAGTGAGCCAGGACTGTTGAAAAATGATGGAGAGCGGCTTGGCAGCTCATCTGCCAGCTCCCTCAGCACCCTAGGATGGATCCTGTGTCCAGTTCTGGGCTCCTCAATATAAGAGGGACATTGAGACTCTTGAACATGTCCAGAGAAGAGCAACAAGGCTAGAGAGAGGTCTTGAGTGCAAGGCCTATGAGAAGAGGCTGAAAGAGCTGAGGTTATTTAGCCTGGAGAAGAGTAGGCTTAGGGGAGACCTTATTGCTCTCTACAGCTTCCTGAAAGGAGGTCGCAGCCGGGTGGGGGTTGGTGTCTTTTCCCAAGCACCAGAAGAAGAGGACGCTGTCTCAGGCTGCGCCAGAGGAAGTTTAGGCTCGAGGTGAGGCAGAAAGAGTAATTAGCCATTGGAATGTGCTGCCCAGGGAGGTGGTGGAGTCATTGTCCTGCGAGGTGTTCAGAAAAGGATTGGATGTGGCACTTGGAGCCATGGTTTAGTTGTCATACAATAATACAATAATAATAATACAATACACCAGGTTGGAATAGACCTTCAAGATCATCACGTCCAACCCATCAACCAATCCAACCCACCCAACAAATCATGAGGCATTACATATTAGGTAATCAGTTGGACTTGATGATCTCTGAGGTCTTTTCTAACCTGGTTGATTCTATGGTTCTATGATTCAGTGGAGGTCAAATTGGTGTAAAAGTCTTGGAAAAACAAAGGCATACAAGCTGAGATATAAGTGGTTAGCTGTTATTTATTCTACTTTGCAAAATCCTGCAACTTCCTTATTCTGTAGCATATCAGAAAGTATAGTTTCTTAATGATTCAAAACCAATTAGTTTAAAAACCAAAGAACAATAAACAAAAACTACAACAAAGCAAGCAAGCAAGCAACCAACTAACTAAAAAACCCCAATGAAACCCAAAACCCCACAAAACAAAACCCACCCCACCAAAACCAAACCAAACTCCAAATTACCTTTGGACAGTCTTGGAGCAACTACCATTTCCACAGCTGGTAGGACACATGCTGAGGACTAAACAGAGCAAAGCCAGCTACTTTAGCTCAAACCACTCTCAGGAGCACTATTAGCTAGTTGTGATGTCAAGAGCTAGGAAAAGCTTTAATGACCATCAGTGTGACATAAATGGAAAGGAGGGATGATCTGCAGGTGGTGGATGGTAATGAATGCATGGCTATGGTAGTCTGCTAATTTACTTCTTTGTCACTAGTGAGATGATGCCCATATGCTTGCTCTGTAGCCTGGCACCAATACTGGCCTCCTGTTTCTTGGTCTGGACCCAGCTGAGATGGAGTTAACCCTGAGTTCTATGTATCAATATCCATTTGGAAGGCCCTTGTTCTCCTGTGTGGGAGACTCATTTTCCTCATATTCTAATAATAATAATCTAAGGGCCATGCCACCATTACATTTCCCTCCATCTTTGGCCAAGCATAAGCATTTCCTATTAAACATCACAGGAAATCTGTAGAAGGATACAGTGCAGCAGCTGCCATGAATAACAATGGGAAGAAGCCCAGTAAACCTACATTTTTTGCCACATGAAAATCCTGATTCTGAAATGGAAGAAAGAAGTTATACAAAGCTAAATAAGACTGCTCCTCTGGAGGTTCATGTCTAGGTGTGTGCTATGCTGATGAGACATCAGCATAGTTGATTAGATGCTGTTGGATGACGGGTTGGACACGATGATCTTGAAGGTCTCTTCCAACCTGGTTTGTTCTGTTCTATTCTATTCTATTCTATTCTATTCTATTCTATTCTATTCTATTCTATTCTATTCTATTCTATTCTATTCTATTCTATTCTACTCTGTTCTGTTCTGTTCTGTTCTTGTGCTATGAGATCCTGGCATCTATACCACTGAGTGGAGAGAGTGCACCCAGCTCTGACTACAGTTCAGTTTTGGCATTTCCCTTACAAGCTATGCCTTTTTTTGCATTTAGTCTAGAGCTCTACACAACTGAAATTAAGAGGAAAAAGAAAAAAATCCAATAACACAACCCCTCAACATACCCATAAAGTATGAACAGTTGTACTTCATTTTGAGCAGCTGTCTTGAGCTGAAAATAGTGATTGCTTTCGTTCTAAGTATGCTAAAATCAAATCCAACTTTGGTTTTTTCCTAGTTTACCTTGGGCTTTATTATTGCACTTTGCTTTTGCCGAGGCTGTGCCATACTTTACAGCGACAATTGCAGGCATAGTGGAAAACTATCAGTTCCTGGTTTTCTTGGTACTACATAAATGTTCTTGGTAAAACTGTCCATACTTATTCATGTTCATATCAAATAGTTGTGGGGAAAACAAAGCTAAGTCTGTACTGAAACCACCAACTGAGTTGCCAGAGTTCAGTGGTGGGAAATCTTGATACAGAAGCTGGATCATGGCTGAATTGCTTTCAAATGTGAAAGTTTTGCAAAGGTGGTTACAACAAAGTCTGAGATGATTTAGGTTTTGGGGAGGCCTGATTAAGTATTAGGAGATGGCAGTGGATGTTTCTTCTAGGAGTTTAAAGTAACGTTGTGGTGTAAATAAGTTCACAACTATAGAGGAAGACATAACTATGTGATGAGCCAAAGATGGATGACATGGGTGTTACCAGAGAGAATAACACTGGATGAGTCCTCTTCAGTCAGGCTTTGAAGAAAGAAAATGGCAATGGATCTCTTTGCTCACTTTGTTTCTCCCCAGACTGCTCTGAAATGTTTGCGTCTCAGGGGAACATTCCTCTTATAGTATAGAATTAACTAGGTTGGAAAAGACCTTTGAGATCAAGTCCAACCTATCACCCAACACCATCTAGTCAACTAAACCATGGCACCAAGCACCCCATCCAGTCTCTTCCTAAACACCTCCAGTGATGGTGACTCCACCACCTCCCTGGGCAGCCCATTCCAATGGCCAATGCATCATGAGCTTGCAGCATCACAGAAAGTAAGTTTTATCAAACAAAACAGCATAACTTGCAGAACTTCAAAGGTCTATCAAAACTGGTGGGAGTAAGGTGGCGTCAGGTTCATTGACTTTGGTTTCTGTGTTTAGCACTGGAACTCTGAAGTGAAATTTTGTTGAAGTTAGTGAAAAATCTATGAGCTTTCTTCATTCTCCCAGGTGAAGTTCAGGTTCCTAGTTCTGCCAACACTCCCCAGAAGGCATGTGATGTGTGGGACTTACTGGAAGCTTTCAAGCTGGAGACTTTCAACTTACACTTCTGTAGCTTTTTTTAGGGAAGTGGGTACTGTTTCATGCTGCTACTCAGAGCTGTCAGGCCAATGAGCTACTTCTTTGGTTGATGTGATCAAGCTGCTGTAGCATGGTTGCTAGATGTTGAGCTGATGCTTGAGCCATCCCAAATCTATTGCTCTTCTGGACTGTAGCCTTACAAAAGCTGTGCCCTAATATTGCTGGCTGTGGTCTTCCCTGGATTGTTAGATGCCTGATTCTGGAGAGTGTTCTCTCCCATAGAGCAGCTTTAAAGAAAAGATGGCAAGAGGATAGTTTCAATCATGGCGAGACCAGAGATGATATGGAAAACCAGGTATTTTTAGAAACAAAATAGTGGGTACAGATCTAGGACATCTGCATTCACTTTCTAGTTCCGGCAGCTTAAAACCACTTCATCAGTTGCTTTTGCAAAATGTTACATTTTCAGTAGCTGTGATGTCCTTTGAGGCTGCAGTAAAAACACGAGGAATAAATTTGCAGTTGCTTCAGTAATAGATGCCAGAAGTGAATAGCATAAGGCCTGGCGTCATCTTCCTTTTTACTGTAGGGAAGAAAAAGCTGAGTATTAGGTCTGAAGGTGAGACTAGACTTGGCAGACACACCAAGAGTTCAACAACAGGCAACAGGATTTTTCAGAAATGAGTCTTCTACAAGTTAATCCATCTTATCAGGAGTTTGCATGCTCATAGCTTAATGCTACTTTTTCTGCATCCAGTGAAAACAGCCAAGAATTACTCCAGTGCTCCTTCAGCTGAAAGCTGCAGATAACATTTGCACTAGTTCCTATTTGAAGTGACCTCTTATGTCAAGAAGGCCTAACTTAGAAATATTTATGTGCAGTGTTGCCTTTCTGAAGTGGCATTGTTTAGTGTGTAAAAGATGAAAGGAAGGCACAAATAAACAGCCTGTCTTTCTGTTTGCCAGCACTGGATCTCTGTAACTTACTCTTGGCAGATCATTTGTTTATCAGACTGAGAATAGGGCAAACTCTTTTGACGGTAGCGATTCAAACAACTTCCTCAGAGAACTCAGGAATTTTCTGACTTTACAGCTGAAGACTGCAAAATTTTCTGTGAAGCTCCCTGTCAATGCATACCTGTGCCCTTAACAACAAAATGCCTTTGGAATTCAAACTGTGGTTATAGGGACTTTAAGTTGAGAAAGGTCATTTCACCCAACGTGGATTATTCTCTTTTTCTAGCATACCATCCAAATAGAGAATATGTGCTTCTAGATGTGGAAATCTTGGTGACACTCTCCATAAGTGAAAGTAAATGGAGCAGCTGGTAATACAAGTTAGAATCATTCTATTGCAAGTGAATTTTTGTGAGCTTTTGGTAACTCTTGTCACTCACGGTCTATGAAACGTGAATCTTCCTACTTAGTGCTGTCAACTTGCAAGATGCAAAGATATTCCAAAGTTTGAGATACTTGAAAAAGAAACCCTTTCAGGTAAAGGATTATGATGTCTTTGCACATCTGACCTGTTAAAGGTTGAGGTGATGTTAATGAATGGTTGCTCCTGAGGCTTTTACAGAGACTAGAGATTTGGTCATGATATTGCCCCTTGTAGTTTATTAAGGGGCAATTCTGACAGCAAACAGCTTTCACAACCCACAGAAAAGCAGATTCTTGAAAACCATGAGGGATTATTTCTGTAAGGAACATACTGCTTCTGTGAGGAACATACTGGTACAAAACTTCACAGAGGTTATGGCTCACAACTAGGTATTTACTGAGGACTTGCTGTGCTTCCTAAGGACCATGCAGCTGGTGTTGACACTGTGTCCTTGCTGCTAAATAGAAGTTATGACCAGCAAGATGAGGTGATATGATCTTAATGGCAAGAGTGTATAAATCTCTTGCTGCCTTCATGTGAATGTAACAAAACTTTCAGGTAAGGACATTTAGGCTTCAGTATATTGTTACAGAATAGCTGTAGAAAAGCCACCAGCTTGCTCAGAGCTCCATCAGTCATCTGGTATGTTTACAGGTGAGAACGCTGAGAACTTATTGTTAGCAAAAATACATTGCAGCTCTATCTGAGTACAAGAAAAACGTGCTTCTAATGTATTAGATGGTTAATGGGCTGTGTCAGACTGTGAAGCTACTGGAACTGTGGAGTACCTGCCCAGCTTGTTGCTGTGCTGACGGCTGGACTTTACTATGAAATAATTCACCTGATGGCATCAGAAAACAAAACAAAAAACCACCAACCAACCAACAACAACAAACACCACAAAAAAAAACCCCCAACAAAACAAAATCCAACTCTGAAACATGAGCTAGCTGGAAGCTCTTGAAGGGAACGAATGGAAATTTCTGTTGCCAAATATCCAGAAGGAAATGTGCTTGGTGTACTTGCTTTTGGGAAAGATTTTAAACTCTGTTATCAAAAGTGAGCTTTTGTTTTATAAAAAATAAATAGTATTTGAACAAAACATTTTTGGTCATATCAAAACACGAGGTCCCAATTCACTTCAGTTTTAAGCATTTAAAGATGCTTGAAAAGGTGACTAAATGTAAGTGTCAATCCTATACAAACTATGTTAAGAAAATAGACTTTTGCTCCTGCAAGCTCTAGCGTGAGTAAATGATTACCCTTTTCTGTGCTGCAACACACAAAAGCGTGCATATTCACACAGGAACTGTGGAGGTTCCAGCCATTTGCTGCAGTTTTATTATGGTAATGCTGCACATCATTGACTCCACTGTAAGAATGTAGATTAGTACCTACTTATCCACCACCATTACAGCAATCAATAGCAACCATAATCTATGGGTAATAACACGTGTACGAGCTTTTCTAAGCACTTTGAGTAATCACAGGTGGAAACTGGCATTTCACTCCTGATTTGATCCTGAATGCTCATATTCTTTAATAAACTAAATCAGTCCTATCTATTTTAGCTTTCTTTCCCACCACACACATTAAATCAGTGAGAAGCAACAGTATAATCACACTCCAAGTAGATTACTCTTGGTCACATTGTCTCCTATGGCTTTTGCCTTCTGATGGGCACACCCACAGCCTCCTCTGGAGTGACAGCCAAGTAAACGGCAGGAGTATGGTGGTGGAGAGACAGTATAAAAAGCTCTCGACTTCCCCTACTTTTTAAAGGCTAGTGGATAGGAAATTACATGGCTTTATCGCTGTTTATTCTGCTGTAAGGCATCAAAAGTGTATACAACACTGTTCAATGGGTGAGAAAGGGCTAGGCAAAACATGTCCTCACTATAGACTTCATAATTTAGAAGTAAGCTGTATACTCACAGGGCAGTACATCTCATTAAATACACTTATTTGTCTAATAATTGTCTAATAACGTGCTTCTTTTAGATGCTTAAATTCTGCCCCTTGAATGTAAACCTTATTCTTCTGTCTTTGCCTTTTGTCAAGTGTAGTGTGCTCTTTTCAGAGCAGGGTTTAATCTTTTCTGTTTGTACAATACTGAGCAGCAGCTCTCCTTTCCCAAAGCAGCCTCCGCTATCTCCTCTGCTAGAGAAAACGGCAAAGATTGTAGAGATAATTGTGGTTTGTGTGATAGAGGATACATTGGCTAGTCTGGAAATAGGCACTTCTCAAGATCTCCTATTTGTGAGATTAATTAAATATTATCTTCAAGTGAATAAATGTGCCTGACTCTCATACAAGCTCTGGTTGCAGATTAGGGTCAGCAATCCTGATTTCTAAACCCTGCACAGCTTCAGTGAAACTAAAGCTGGCAGTTGTTGGCTTACATGTGGTATGTCAGTATTGCTACAGTTAAAGCATGTTATAACATCTCCAGGGATGAGCTGAAATTTTATGAGTTGTTTCTACTGCGAATCATTTCAGAATTGCCAAGAAAGGAAACATTAAAGGAAATAAAACTTCCTGACCTAGCAAACCACAGAAAGCAGCCATGACCATCTGGATCACATTCTTTCTTCATTCTTGGCTTTGCTGGTTGTCCAGTGAAGGTCTTATGGACCTTCTACTGCTGCTTCCAGACCCAGGAGACTTCACCAAACAAATGTGTAATGCACTGTTGGCAACAACTGTGTCGTTCATAATTCTGTGAAGCCTGAAGACCACCAGCAATGAAGCTTTGAGATGCACAGACAGATGAGACTGCCCAGGATCAGTCCTCCTCGTGTTTAGCAAGATCACTGTTCTGTGTGTGTCTTGTGAAGCAGCATTAATGACAAAGCTGGTAACAGTGGGCAGGATCACTTGCTTTTGGCAGACTCTGCTGAGACAGCTTAAATGTAAAACCTCTCTTTTGCACTGGATTTTTTTACAGCAGCCAGGAAGGCTAAATGACATGACAGCCTTGTGCTGCTTACAGTGATCTCAGGTGGACAGCTTTTGTCATTTTCTAGCAGTGTCTTTGTGTTCAGGCCACGGTGCAATAGTGATCTGTACAACTGCCTCCTTCTCACACCAAGAGGAGGACCCAGATCTCACGCTGCAGTGAATTTCTCACATTGCTTGTAATCTAATGCAAGCTAATCTTGTTTTAAATGCCTACAAATTTATCACAGGGGACTCCTCAGAGAAGATTAATAGATGGTGTAAAGCATGGGCTCAAAGATTATTAGAAAGAGGCAGTTTAGATCTGTTCAAGATTCTGCCATTTGCATTTGCTGTACGATGATGCCCAAATCTTCTGAAGTATTATTCTTTTTAAATCTTAACAGGGGGAAAAAGTGTTTAGAATTATTAAGTGTTTAATATTAGAAGGAGAAGCCTTCTGAGGAGAGTTCAGTAGCCATCAGAAGCCTGGTAACTTGAGCAATAATCTTATTTATGGCAGCCGTTTGAACTGATATTGATGGGAGTTAACTAAGGTTTAAGTAGAACATCTGTGACTGTGACACAATGCTGGAGTATGTGGCTTCCTAATGAAGCTGTAGAATCAGTTGTGGGCAGAGGAAAGCAGCTCCTTAACAGACAGCTGATCCATGGACTCTGTAAACAGAAGCTCATCTGCCACTTTCCTGCTGCTGTGTTTAATTTTGCTCAGGTGTGTATGCCTCAAGTCAGCATTTTAGATATCTGTGTGAATCAAAAGGTAAGGTAAGAAAGGTGAGGCTTGCAGAAATGAAGGACATCAAATGAAAGGCTTTGGGTGATCAGAAACCCATGCTTTTCAAAGCCTCTGTATTGGTCTGGAAGCTGGTGCTTGACCTACTCAGGCACTCTTTGGAGGAAGGTCAAAAAGGACCAACCAAATGTCAGTACAGCTCTGCTTTACTCTGAAACTGAACAAATATTAGCTATCTGTGCTTCTGTAGGAAATACAAGCCCACTGCAAAGTGTTGGTGTAAAAATTAGCACAGCTGAAGAATAAAAGCAGAACTATGGAACCCTGGAAAAACTTCCTAAAGCGGTGGTCAGTTTGCCAACTCTGTCTGTATAGTTTTTGTTCAGTTCTGCTTGTTAAATCTAAAAGCCTGGTACCTGGCATTTGATTGTGTACATATTACAACAGATCAACTTCTGCTTGCTTTCATCTGACAGGACTTGCTATATATGTGTTGGAAAGCATGGTTCCCCTGAGCAAAGAGCACTGGTGAGCAGATCCCATGTGAAGCTTTGAACCATGTGTTAATTGCTGCATACAGCGTCTTTCCTTGCATTCTATAGAGACTGATGTACTGAGAGCCAACTGAAATGGTTATCGACATGTGGCCTTCCTAGGCTTCTTTTCATGGTACTGAAAAAAAGCTGGTTTATGGTGGGAGCTCCAAGTCTTGGGAACTGTTCCTTCAAACAGTTCTTGAAATACCACAGTATGAAGAGTTGGCTTTTAGAGCATGAATTCCCCAGCTTGATATTGTACAGGGAGTGGCCATCATGTATAAGCTAAAGGCTTGCAGGTGCTGTCTGTATTTGCTGATACTGCAGACAGCATAGCAGAGATACACAGCCTTGTTGTAGATTATTAGGCCTGTAATTGCTGTTCTCTCCAGTTCACTTCACTGAAATTTTGCCAGTGAGGCATGTGTAGCTCTACCTACCTGAAGCAATTACATCACTAGAGGCTCTGACTTGTCCACTGACAGGTGAATGAATGCCTGAAATCTAGCTAAGTAATGTGCTTAAAGGACAGGAACTACCAAGGTCTGAGATGAAGTTTTCTGTCTACCCAAAAGGTTAGACAGCTGGGCATAGATTAAAATAGAAGCAGGATGTTAAAGATAGTGGGATTCAAATTTTGCATCAAATGCTTCCCTTTCCTCCTCTGAAACTCACTGACTTAGAGCCTGTGGAAGTCCCTGCTCCTTTATAAGAGGCTTGCCGTGTGTTGTTCTTAGTATTGCTGCTTTCTTCCTGGCTGGAGGCTTTGATACCACTGGATATCCAGCACATGCTATAAAAGATGCTTTTTGGACTAGAGTGTTCCCTAACAGGGACACCTTTACATGCACTGGAGGATGTAATTACAGCCATTCTTGCTGATAAGTTTCTGTCAGTATAGAATTAAAGTTGAGGGGTTTTTTTCTTTTTTTTGGAGGGGAGGGAGGATGGTGTCTCAAGAAGATGAAGGAACATCTTCTCTTCCTTTATATGCAACAAGTATCAACTTCATCTCGTAATTCACTAGCAGGAAATGCTTCTTTAATGAAGGTAATGAAATAACCCATAGAGAGCAGAATAGACATCTGCTTAACTGAATTGGCTCAGCTTTCCACTTCTGAGTGGCACAACACTTCAGCAGTTATTCTCAAATCATGTAAGGAATTATTCTGGGATTGCATGGCATTGATCCAAAACTTAACACATTACTTCTCTGCAGATTTAATAGCAGATTGAGTCAAGTATTTAGGCTGGACTGTGTCAGAAAATACCTGCCCTGCTGGAAATACAGTTGTGTCTGCCTGAGAAATCACAGTTTTCTCCTAGGATCCACTGGCAATGCTGGGGCTTTGCCAATGCCAAGACTTCTGACTATTGAACCTCATTGTGCTTCTCACGGGATCAGGGCTTGATGCTGAGCTTTGCTTTCACTACCCAGAGCAATTCACTGGGTAAGAGGCACCTCATCTGTGAAGTGTTGGACCATTTATCTTTTCAGTTTAAGTGTGATGGGAATGCCATTCAGGAAAAAAAGAAGCACCACATTGCTCTAATGTTCAGTAGAATAATTAATCAACATGGTTTTACAAAAAAGATTCCAACTTTCTTCTGTGTTTCAGCTTACTTAGCTTTTGAGCTCTTCAAATCTAACCATGGGATGCATCTTGGAGTTTGTGGCAGCTCTTTTCTGCCAGCCTACTGCACTGCTCCATGTAAAAAATGAAAGAAGTTCTTGTAAACTTCTTAAAGGCTTTTAAGGCTAGTCCAGAAAATTCCCATTCATCTTCGTTGGATAGTCTAAACTGAAATGGTTTGTGGTGTAAGCTTAACTGGCTGAGCACTTGCTGTCCTGCATGACAACTAAAACCGTCTTGAGTAGACAGTCAACTGCAGGGCTTTAATTTTGACATTAGATCAGAAGAGGTTTCAGAAGAGGTTTAATGCACTGAAATGGCTTAATGTTCTCTAAAGAAAATGCCAATCCAGGCCAAAACATGTCTGATGTAGGTTATAATGAATGACTTTGCAATGATTAGCATGGCAAGCCTGTTGTGACATTGGTCAAGACAATATATTTAACACATTAATATGTGGGAATTGCAAAACAATGACTAAAGAATTTTAGCTGCTCTTTTGTCTCTGTGCTATCCAGGCAGAACAAGGCCTGGTTTTATAGTGCATCTTCCTGAACAGCTTTGTCAATTAAAATTAATTATTAGTAGCTGATTTCTCCTAATGTGAATTAATCTTCCTCCTGCTTGTAGCACCATGTTTTCTATTGTCTTGCTCTATTTCAGTACATTAAAACATTAAGCTCCCAAACTTTAAGGGAGATGAGAAACATGATCAAGGACAAGTTAATTCAATGTCAGCATTGTTGGAAAACCCTGACCAGGATCAGTGTACAGTAACAGGAGCTTAGATGATACTACCGGGGAAAACCAATCTCTAGAGTCAGTCTGAAGGGATGATTCTCAAAGATCTTCGTTGAAAAGGTAGATAAATGCATGACTGAAGGCTGGGAGAAGGGATGGGAGAGCAGAAGCTCAAAGAGATACAAGGTAAAAGACCCTATATAAAAATCAGGAAGTGAAGAAGTTCTTGCAGCATGGTGGGCTTGTGACAGGAGAGGTAGCTACCCACTTGCATTTACTGGCCTTTCTCCCTGGGTCAGCCCTCTAGACACAAACACTGGAGCAAGCAAGGAAAAAGCTCTTTTGGGCTGGGGCTGACCAGACAGTAAGGCCTATGGATGAGGCAGCAATAGGTGAGCAACAGCTACTGGAAACATTTGTGATAGCATCTCTCATTTGCATCGCTGCTCTGCTCATCTGGGTATGCTGGTTGCAGAGATGAAAAGGGTAATAAACCCCTGACACCCCTGCTTGAACTGCTCTCAACTGACAGCAGGTTCAAAAATCTTTCTGCAGCAGAGTACAGCTTAGCTGCTGATTTCTGTGGATTTTCCTCTTTAAGGGGGATTAGTTTGGCCCCTGGCACTATTTGTTTCTCCTCATATGCTTCTGAATTTAAGCAATGGAAGTCATGAACAGGGGAATATTTTGCTTAGCCACAGGGCATAATGTGCCTTATCTCTCCAATGAAGGCAGGCTGAGAGCGTTGGTCTTGTTCAGCCTGGAGAACAGAAGGCTCTGGGGAGACCTTATCACAGTCTTTCAATAATTAAAAGGAGCCTACAAGAAAGATAAATATGACCTTTTTAGCAGGACCTGTTGCAATAAGACAAGGGGTAATGGTTTTAAACTGAAAGAGGGTAGATTTAGAGTAGATATGAGGAAGAAGCTTGAACAGGTTGCCCTCAGAGCTAGTAGAAGCCCCATCCCTGAAAACATTCAAGGTCAAGTTGGACTGGCCTCTGAGCAAAGTGCTCTTGTTGAGGATGTCCCTGCTCACTGCATGGGGGAATTGGACTTAGAGGACCTTTAAAGAGCCCTCCTAACACAAACTATTCTATAATTCTATTCTACCTAAAATTGAATTTCCAAGAATTCTGGGAACTGAAAAGAAACCATCATTGAAACAATAGGTGTATGATTGCTGTAGCAGTGTTCTTCCTCACCGCTGACATGAATACATCTCCTGGCTTCCCAGAGTGGTTGCAAGGAGCAGGTACTTGTTCTTTGTTAAGAAAAAAATTTAATAATTTCTGAAATCAGTCAGATGGACTTGATGTCAGAAATGCAAACTCTTGATTTGTACTGCTTGCATGGAGCCACCTCATTGCCTTGAATGCACTCCAGATACGAAGAGGTGCTGAGCTCAGCTGCTCCTCAGCTCAGTCCTGTCTTTTGATGGAAGCATTGATGTGTGCATGTATGTTTGTCACTGAAAAAAGACCACCCTAACTACAGAGATCTTTACAATCCAGTGGATATTTCCTGTCACTAGTGCTTCTGCTGCTTCCTGTCAGACCAGAAATATTCTGTTGAAGATCCTTAGGTATTTGACATGTCTATTTTTTCCTTAATGTTAATGTGTTTTCCCCCCCCATAAATGTCTCATTTCAGTATCTATCTATAGTGAATGACTGTGCTGTAAGTCATTTTAATGGCTGTCATTGATGCTTTTTGAGCTATTTATGCAAATGATCTGGATATTCTTTATTTTAAAGGCTCTGTGGAACCATTAGCACACTCTGATTTGATAAGGTGTAATACTCCTCTGACTGATTATTGTCGTCACTCAGTACAGGTTTGCAGTTTCTTCAAAGGCATAGCTCTCTGAAAGCTGCCAGGCAGTGCCTAGAGCTTCTAGCTGCCAACTGCCATCTTTCATCAACAACGTCTAGAGAGCAAGCTGCCCTTTCCCAAATCACTTTACACGCACTCTTACTGATTATATAATTTATATCATTTGTTTCTCTTAAGTGTTCACCTTTTTCTCTGGTGATTAGAGCCAGAAGCCTGCACTGCTCACTCCAGTTATTGCTCTGTGAGCTACAGAATGAGCTACAGAATGCTCCAGGAGTGAATGCACAACAACCTCCAAAGATTTCCTTTTGCTTACTTGCCTTTCTCTTTCACATAGCTATGCTCATAAAACTAGCTAAGCTAATCTTTCTTGTTCTGAAGAGGAAAAGAGATTTAGATATACTTGCACTGATCTAAATATAGTAATGTTTATAGATGTCTGCAGTTCAGAGGCCTTAACAACTTTAATCTAGGCTTGTGTCTACTGCTGGTTTATGTGGAAATAAAAGTTGTTCCTGTTGTGAAAAACAGCACCTTCTTCCACCCCCAAAAGTACAGAATTGAAATCAGTCAAACATTTTTCTTTTTTTCTTTCCCCACATGACTTAATAGCACTCCAATTATCAGCATGTAAAAGGAAGCAAATAGAATTAACCAGGTTGGAAAAGACCTTTGAGCTCATCAAGTCCAACCTATCATCCAACACTATCTAATCAATTAAACCATGGCACCAAGCACTACCTCAAAGCCCTTATACTATGTGTGCAATAAAGTACTTTTAAAGAAGTGGTGTGGGAGATGACAGTGATGACCAGAGTCCAACCTCAGATTCTAGATTTAGAATAGAATAGAATAGAATAGAATAGAATAGAATAGAATAGAATAGAATAGAATAGAATAGAATAGAATAGACCAGGTTGGAAGTGACCTTCAAGATCATCGCGTCCAACCCATCATCTAACACCACCTAATCAACAAATCAACAAATCAACTAACCAACAAATCAACCTAATCAACAAATCAAATTTGTCCCATTCACAACTGTCATCCAGTTAACTATAACTGACCGACGACTTTAGCCTTACCCCTATAGCTAACACAGATCCTATAGCTTTAGCTGTGTTCATTTCAAGGATTAATGTACTCTGCATCTGGTGGATAGCTGGTGAGAATTGTACCTAGGGAACAACCTCCTTTTATGTATCTCTTGTCCCATATGTTATCCTTGAGAACTGTGTTGGGATTGTTTTTTGTTAAATAAGAGGTGTCATCTTCTCTGCCTCACATACAGCATCCTGTTTCCATTTGAGTGCATCCCAGATGTTTTCTGTGGGTGAACCAGCTTCTGATGTCAGCAGTACCCTATCAAGCTTGGCTAAACAAAGGGAACAAGGGGACACGGTATCAAGATGTGCCAGGGCAGGTTTAGGTTGGATGTTAGGAAGAAATTCTTCACAGAGAGAGTGATTGCCCATTGGAATGGGCTGCCTGGGGAGGTGGTGGAGTCACCATCATTGGAGGTGTTCAGGAGGAGACTTGATGGGGTGCTTGGTGCTATGGTTTAGTTGATTAGATGGTGTTGGATGATGGGTTGGATGCGATGATCTTGAAGGTCTCTTCCAACCTGGTCTGGTCTGGTCTATTCTATTCTATTCTATTCTATTCTATTCTATTCTATTCTATTCTATTCTATTCTATTCTATTCTATCCTGTTCTATTCTATCCTATTCTAAAAGCTTTTGTTGCTTCTCACACAATTTGGTCATAACTTCATAGATTTAGCCAAACATTGGAAAAAAGCATATGAAATGGAAAAAGAGAAACAAAATGTTACTAGTGATAACATATTTGGACATAGATATATGCCAGCCACAGCAGCTCTAAGGCAGTAGCCATGCTCAGTCTTCCTGCTGCAGCCTAGCAGCTGGAGCTAAACTGGACACTTATTCAAGGTTTAGAGACTGGCTCTGGCACCGTTTAAAACTCCCTATCTTTATTATCAGTGCTACAAGGAAGCAATTACCTTTTTCCTTTCTTTTTTTCTGGGAACAGAATAGAGCCCACCAATCTCTTTTGGACCAGTAAAAATGGCTGTCTCCTTGTCAAGCATCAGAGCCAGAGATGGCCCAAGAAAATCTCTCAGAAACCCAAGAGAAAGCAGTAAATTTCTACATAAAGCTGCTCAAAAGTCAGCATCAAAGTACAAAGAGATCATTTAAGCCTGGTTTGCCTTTCTTTTCTTCAGCATGCATCCTGTACCGCTTTTAATTTACTATGTCCTCCCCTTATTTTTGCTGCTTTTTTTTTCCTCTCCCACAGAGGCTTTTATAATTTGATAAAGAACAGGCTGTTCTTACTGGAACTAGGAAAGAAAAAACAGGCTGCTTTTACTGGCAAAGGGAGGGAAAAGAAGACCTACCCTTTGATTCTCTAAAGGAAACCAACAAAGTTTTAAAAAGAGGGTGAATGGCAAGTACCTATGTTGGGCGTGCTTGGTCAAGATTTATAAAAGAAAGAAAATGCAAAATTACTGAGCTACCAGTTGTAGTATCAAAAACACAAGTCAGTGTATCTGTTGATTTAACTGTGTGGGGCTGTTTTGTGTTGTTTGGTTAGTTTCTGTTGGTTTGGTTTGTTTTTTTATGAGGAACCCGCAACTTAAGTTTTACACCAGGCAATAAATTGGTAGAGGAAAATTATCTGGTACTGTGCTACAGCTAGTTTCCTAAGAAAGCTTTCGGCTGGTTTCAGACATAGATTTTTGTCGTAACAGAGCAATCACTGATAATCATGTGACACATTGTGAAAGATGGCCCTCCAGGCAGGCGCCGGTCACCCGTTGAACCCCATTCGTGATGGGGATCGGGGATTGCAATTGTTCCCCATGAACGAGGAATTCCCAGTAAGTGCGGGTCATAAGCTCGTGTTAAGTCCCTTTTTATTGCCACAACAACCCCATGCAGAGCTACAGGCTGGGGTCGGAGTGGCTGGAGAGCAGCCGGACAGAGAGGGACCCGGGGGTGCTGATCGACAGCCGCCTAAACATGAGCCAGCAGTGTGCCCAGGTGGCCAAGAAGGCCAATGGCATCCTGGCCTGCATTAGGAATGGTGTGGCCAGCAGGAGCAGGGAGGTCATTGTGCCCCTGTACTCTGCATTGGTTAGGCCACACCTTGAGTCCTGTGTCCAGTTCTGGGCCCCTCAGTTTAAGAAGGACATTGAGACACTTGAATGTGTCCAGAGAAGGGCAACAAGGCTGGGGAGAGGCCTGGAGCACAGCCCTGTGAGGAGAGGCTGAGGGAGCTGGGATTGCTTAGCCTGGAGAAGAGGACGCTCAGGGGGAGACCTCATTGCTCTCTACAACTACCTGAAGGGAGGTTGTAGCCAGGAAGGGGTTGGCCTGTTCTCTCTAGCAACCAGCACCAGAACAAGGGGACACAGTCTCAAGCTGCAACAGGGGAAGTTTAGGCTGGAGGTGAGGAGAAAGTTCTTCACCGAGAGAGTGATTTGTCATTGGAATGTGCTGCCCGGGGAGGTGGTGGAGTCACCGTCCCTGGAGGTGTTCAAGAGGGGATTGGATGTGGCACTTGGTGCCATGGTCTAATCATGGGGTCTGTGGTGACCGGTTGGACTCGATGATCTTTGAGGTCTCTTCCAACCTTGGTGATACTGTGATGGCTTTTAAAGATTTAAAACCAGTTAGTGCAATGGGCAAAGCTGTATGTTCATAATAATATGGAGGGAATGGAGAGAATTGAGACTTGATACAAAAATAGTATCATAGTATCAGTCAGGGTTGGAAGGGACCACAAGGATAATCTAGTTCCAACCCCCCTGCCATGGCCAGGGACACCCCACACTAGATCAGGCTGGCCAGAGCCTCATCCAGCCTGGGCTTAAACACCTCCGACAAAATTAAAACTATTGCAGCAGGCTTTTGCCATCCTGAGGTCTAAAGGCAAATGACTTTGTCAGTGTTGGCAAAGTAATTGGGTGCTGCATAGGTTGTGCTTTCAAGGGCAGAAACAGAGAGTGTTTCAAAAGGCAGATGGCCATAGAAGTAAGAGCTCCTAGAGGATGGCAAACTCCTGCTCTTAATTTTTCCCAAAAGAAGATTTGCTGGGAGTGTAGGTCATAGACCAGGAGGCATAATGCTATGTCTGCTTTAAGTGTATGATACCTGACACTCAGAAGCTGGTACTCCAAGCGAAAAATCCACGCTCTGATTTGCTACAAGCAACTACTGAAAGGTTTAGAGCCTCCTGCTTCATTTGTTTGCAAAAATCCAGATTTCATTTGCTTGTGCATAGGGTCTCTGAGAAATGTGAAACAATCTGTGTGGTTTTTTACAAGCTGGAATGCAGAAGTTCTTTAGCAAGATCAGTACAGCAAAAGGAAGGACAAATCTTAAACACAACTGTTTCCTCTAGTGCTTCAGCTAACGACTTGTCTAATGAGCTTTACTATGACCACTGTGTAAGCACCTTTTTCAGTGCCATAAGGCAAAGGCAAGTAAGGGACTTTTCAGGATGTCAGGTAGTGATAGGACTAGGGGAATGGAGTAAAACTAGAAATGGGTAGATTCAGATTGGATATTAGGAAGTTCTTCCCCATGAGGGTGGTGAGACACTGGAACAGGTTTCCCAGCGAGGTGGTAGAAGCCTCATCCCTGGATGTGTATAAGGCCAGGCTGGATGTGGCTCTGAACTCGTGATCTAGTGTGAGGTGTCCCTGCCCATGTCAGGGGAGTTGGAACTAGATGATCCTTGAGGTCCCTTCCAAGCCTGCCAATTCTGTGATTCTGTGAAGGGCTGCTTTCAGTTGCTGACAACATCTAGTATGGACTGGTAACCTTTTAGCATACTTCTGCACAAAGTATTTTATTTATAAAGTACTAACTTTCCACATCAGGCAAGAGTAATTCAAAATTTTCTAGTTCATTGCCACTTAAACATCGTATGATGTCAGTAGCAAGGGTGGAAATCAGTTCAGACTCCAAATTGTCTATAAGAATAGGACTCAGAACTGGAAATCAAAAGTGTTTCTGCGATATGAAGGTGTTTTGAGAAAAACCTTTTTCATTTTGCCCCAAAAAGTGAGGGAAATTTGGGGAAACAGAGTCCTCAGGGAAGGCAGGAAAAGAGACTGTAATTAACAAATTGTCAGTTGGTTGACAGAAGAATAGGAGGCCTTTTGAGGTCATTCCCATAGTAAGAAGAAAATGGTCCTGTAGCTCAATATTCCTTTTCCTAGTAAACAGACATTTGAACAAGTGGTTGATGTTATGAAACATATCACTGGTAAAGAGCCTAACAATTTAGAGCTGAAAAATTCAGAGAACTCATTTCAGGAGGAACTTACCTCAGTCTCTATCAGGCTGGTGCAGAAAGTTACAGATGACTTTCTGAACAAGAATGACACGAAAGTTTCATGAATCTCAAAGCAAATGGAAGTTTGGAGGGGATCTTATTAGGGAGAGATGAAAAGAAACAACTGAAGATATCTATAAATGATGAATATTCTCTGCAAGGAGTACAAAAAAAAGAAGTATCTACATTACTGTGGTAGCATTAATGGAAAATGACTGGCTGAATGACAGAAAGATATTGTCTGCAAAAGAATAGGGAAACCATTTACTGACTTTTGTCCTTCACTCATAAAAGTACCTTTTCTGTCAGATGCCAGTAGAAAACACCTTTTACAGTGCAGAGAGTTAAAAAGTGATCAGCCTGCTAAAATAGAAGGGCTTTGTCCCCTCTGAGTATTTCTTGAAGGTTTGAGTTGTTTAAATTGTCGACAATGTTTCACTGTTTTCTGCACTCCCTCTACCTCAAGCTTTGTGGCCTGGAGTTCAAGACTGTCTGAACTTCTAGAGCAGTATGACATAAAGGTTTTCCAAGTATGAATTCCTGCTTGAATTGTATCTGATGGGGGAAAAAAAAATGCCCACTGTGATTTTTGATTTTTTTTTTTTCATGTAGAAATGACCAAAGATGTTGAAACTGTTTTGCTACCAATATATTTTATTCAGACTTTGTTAATATCCATGGGTAACAATTGTGATTAATCTTGGGTGAACAATTTGACAATATGGATTGAACATTTAAAAAATGTCCTGGCTCTTTCTGATCATGCAAGAAACTTCTTACTTAGACTAATTCCTTTAACTCCTTATTCCTGTTTCATCCCTCTATGTCAGGATGATAATGCCAATGCCCTTCCTTGCCTGTTCCCTTGCAAAGCAGCATGAAAAATACTCTTCTTCATAACCAGCTTAGTGCCATCATCTACTGCTGGCCAAGGATTATTACCTCATTTTAAAAATGAAAGTGGTGAACAATGTCCTTAACTTTATGCCTGGATATACCTGGAGTGGGGAGTCCAAGCACTGTCATTAGCTGCTCTCCAAACTGCCAAAATATAGAAATGCAGCATTTGTAGGCTGTGTAAACATAAGGGAAAGGCCTTTTTTCAGAGTCTGATCTAGGGTGTAAATATAGCCTTCCTTCAAATGCTCTCTACAACTACCTTAAGGGAGGTTGTAGACAGGCAGAGGTTGGTCTCTTCTCCCAGGCAACCAGCACTAGAACAAGAGGACACAGTCTCAGGCTGTGCCAGGGGAGGTTTAGACTGGATGTTAGGACAAAGTTCTACACAGAGAGAGTGATTGCCCATTGGAATGTGCTGCCCAGGGAGGTGGTGGAGTCACCATCACTGGAGGTGTTCAGGAGGAGACTTGATAGGGTGCTTGGTTGCATAGTTTAGTTGATTAGGTGGGTTGGGTGATAGGTTGAATGCGATGATCTTGAGGGTCTCTTCCAACCTCTTCTGTCCTGTTGTGTCCTGCCGTGTCCTGTCCTGCTGTGGCCTATCCTATCCTATCCTATCCTATCCTATCCTATCCTATCCTATCCTATCCTATCCTATCCTATCCTATCCCAGTCAAGTTTAATATGTTATGCTGCTTTTCTGCTGCAAAACACAGAAAGGAGCTGTTGTTGGCTTTGTGCCTTCTGATGCAAGAGAGAATTAGTTTATTAGCAAGCTAGCATAAATATAAAATGTACTTAATCATTTGCAGGCATTATGCATGTGGGAAATCAGGAATCCAGGCGGTGTAAGAGCTGCTTAGATTGTTTAGCATAACAGAAAAGGGAGACAATTTTTTCAGGGCACAAAATTTCTTTGAAAATACTTACACTTTGTAAGATTAAAATGCTTTAATTTCTCATAATGCCTCTGGTGCATTGTAGAAGATGCTGTGCTCTTGTACATCTTGCATCCTAGAATGCAGGGGAAGTGTAAATTTGGACTATCAAAACTTTATTACTGATCTCTAATGAAATATTTAAACTGATTTTTATTTTATTTTAAATAGGGATTTCAGAAACTTAACCTGTACAATGATTTTAGCTTCCTTGTTTTGAGTCAGGGCAGAAAGGTTTGAGGTTTGTTTTGAGGCAAGGGAATCTTTACCAAAACTAAACTCTTTTGATGGAAAGTTCCACCTAAATCTTCAGCCAGGGCAGAAGGCTTGATTTCTCCTCTTAATAAAGTCATAAATAAGATCTTTCATTTTAATGGCTGCAAAACCAGGGAGGTCATTGTGCCCCTGTACTCTGCATTGGTTAGGCCACACCTTGAGTCCTGTGTCCAGTTCTGGGCCTCTCAGTTTAGGAAGGACATCGAGACACTTGAACATGTCCACAGAAGGGTATCAAGGCTGGTGAGAGGCCTTGAGCACAGCCCTATGAGGAGAGGCTGAGGGAGCTGGGGTTGCTTAGCCTGGAGAAGAGGAGGCTCAGGGGTGACCTCATTGCTCTCTACAACTACCTGAAAGGTGGTTGTAGCCAGGAAGGGGTTGGTCTCTTCTCTCTAGCAACCAGCACCAGAGCAAGAGGACACAGTCTCTCACTGCACCAAGGGAAGTTTAGGCTGGAGGTGAGAAGAAAGTTCTTCACTCAGAGAGTCATTCATCATTGGAATGGGCTGCCTGGGGAGGTGGTGGAGTCACCATCCCTGGAGGTGTTGAAGAGGGAACTGGACGTGGCACTTGGTGCCATGGTCTAGTCGTGGGGTCCGTGGTGACAGGTTGGACTCGATGATCTTTGAGGTCTCTTCCAACCTTGGTGATACTGCTGTGAAAACTGCCAAATCTCTTCGTGCCTGATTTTTATCCGCCATGTTTCTTTAGAAGCTATTTGACCCTGCAAACCTTTCTGTCATCTCTTATGTTCTCCCTTAGTTGAAGGATAAAAGGTTTTGAAAACTCAGTGGCCCATTGTACTGGCAGGTTGCTGACTTGCTTGAAAATAATATTGAAATTCTGTATTTTTTGGGGTGTCAGGTAATGATAGGACCAGGGGGAATGGAAAAAAACTAGAAATGGGTAGATTCAGACTGGATGTTAGAAAGAAGTTTTTCCCCATGAGGGTGGTGAGACACTGGAACAGGTTGCCCAGGGAGGTGGTAGAAGCCTCATCCCTGGAGGTTTTTAAGGCCAGGACGGATGTGGCTCCGGGCAGCCTGAGGTGTCCCTGGCCATGGCAGAGGGTTTGAAACTAGCTGATCCTTGAGGGCCCTTCCAATCCTGACAAATCTATGATTTTATGATGATAAAATGGAAGTGTTGACTTGTTTTGGGCAGTTACACTTTGATTTAAAGCTGGGCATGTGCTTAGAAGAAGTAAAAGATTATAAATAAGTGGTAAATACAAAAATGAGAACAAGCTTTTGCCAGGTTTTCTATTTTGCTGGGAAAGCAATCTCTCGGTACAAACCATTATTTCCCCCCTCTCAGTGGGCCTTTGAACTAAGAAATATATTTGTATAAACCATCCAGCTACAGTACTGCTAACCTGCATGGTCCTTCTACTCGGTAATCAAAGCTAATAAATGCATGATGTCTATACTTAAAAGCTATTCTCAGTAGTGAGATATTCTTTCCTCCTCCACGCCTCACTGAATAAATGGGGGTGGTCACACTGCGGTAATTACTTTTTCTTACTTGTATTTACAAAAAGGAGGGAAAAAAAATGCAATCAGAGCTCTGTTGCCTAGGTTATTCTATAGACTACCAAGCAGTCTACACGGTATCTGGCTATTTTGTGGTAAAGTTAAACCACAAGAGGAAAAAAAACCAGCCACGATTGTCTCAATGCCAGGAACATCTCTGATTACACTGCAGGCGGAATTTTGCTCTCCGTCAGCGCCTAGTGCTGGGATTGAAATGACAAGTCACTTGTTTCTTCGTAACTCAATGGCAGTGCAAAGTGCTAACTGCCCAGCCCAGCTGATGCTAAACAAATAGACAAATGGCTGCTGATGTTGGCCTTGGCACATAGAAGAGCAATTGCTTCTTGCCCTGATGAAAAGCTGTTTCACTGGTGAGCAATGAAGACACACTTTTTTGGTGCGTTTTCAGGCTGAATTACTATTTCCTTCTGCTCTTCTACTGCTCTTCTAGTAAAATACTTTGACAGCCGTAGTGCCTGCTAAACTCACCAAAAATGGGAGTGAGTCAAATTTCTGGAGGCAGATTAGGCCAAACTCTTGGGACGAGGTGTAACCGTTTTAGGCTGTGCCTTTAAGAAAGGGACAGTTGCTGGGACAATCTGGCTGAATGTATTGAAAACAAAGATAAGATCTAAACAAATTTCATTGGTAGATTGGTAGAATGCAAATTTTAAGTTTTGGCTCAGTCAGTTCGGTCTGTTCTTCTCTCTGTTCTGTGGGCTGGTCGGCTTCTCTCTCTCTGAAGCAACAGCTTGCTGGACGGAGCGACCTTGAATTAACAACGCTAACCAGACAAGAAAACTAATTCTTGCACACGCTTTGAGCTAACAGAATTTTCTCCTTAATTGCCTTTCTCTCTCTCTCTCTAACCCTTTTTGGGAAAAAAGGGAGGTAGGGAGGGAGAGGGGGTACAGGGGGAATCCTGGCTGGAGGGAAAAAGCTCTTCTGTATTACGTTCATTGCGGTAGATTTCTGTATATATTGTAAATACTGTATATTTGTGTACATATTCCTTGCATTCCATTCATGCTTGTAAATACAGCTTATTTCATCTGCTTCTCCGACTGAGTTAGCTGTGGTTTATTTGTGTGTGTGGGGAGAACTCTCTCACCCTGCCACAGGAGGGATTACAAGGCAAAACCTAGTCCATTTGAAGTCCTGCTAGTGAGGCCATGGAAACCCTGCATCCTTGGATCTGCCCTCTAAGGTTGTCTTATATTTGAGAAGGGCTCTTCTGCCCTGTCCCTTGCTATGCTGGCCGTAGAAATGATTGGTGGATAACTCCTCACAGAGAGGAAGATGGAGGAACTTCAGAGGAAGAGGGTTGTTTGGTCTGTTTTTTTCCTGTCTAGAGAGAAAAACCTCTCTCCTGCCATCACGTCTAGGGAGAAAATCATGTAGTTATCAGCCTGTCACCAATAGGAATAATTGCATGCACTTTTTTAGCCACTGTCTGCATTATTTGTTCTTAAAAGTAATATTTAATCCCTATCAACAGTTCATTTCACTGTTCAGTGCCATTTGTTATTAGCAGTCCTTACTACTAGCACACTTTTCTATATGTCTCCAGATCTCTACTTTCTCTGTCATTCCATTTCAGAGGGATGCTTCATTTCCACCAGGAGAGGGCTGTGAACCCCTGGACAGCCACTCTTCCTGTGGGAAAGCTGACCAGGGTTACCAGTGTTGTGCCAGCTCCCTTTTGGATTGTGTTATGCTCCTCTGTGTGTGAAATAATTAAATATGATAAGGAATGACTTTGACTAGGCTGTAGTTCTAATATATAAAAGTTGGCTTCAATCTACCAGAGGCAGGTGAGAGAAGAAGGGCAGATGCTAACAAGCTAGCAAATCAAGGAGAAGAAGATCTAATTAAGATTCAGTCATCATGCTAATATATGTTACAGTCTAAAGGGACCTAAGAAATTTCAACTGAAAGTTAGCTAGAATATTGTCCTGTTAGACTAGGTAATAAAGGTCATGCAGGAGGGTAGACAACAAAGAGCTAAGCATTACCATTGTTTGCTGTTTTAGCTAAGGAAGCTTGTAAAACTGAGATAAGATGGTAAGAAATCTCAAAAAACACTCCTCACCTTTCCAAACTATGCTTTCTGTCTAATCCTATTGTCCAGTTATTTGTCTATTAACCTATCCACCCAGTAGAATATCAGTCAGTAACATTAGTTCACTTTGTTCATGCTTTGCACCAGATCCTGGAGTTTCATTAGAGAGCTATGTATCAACTAACTTCCTTTAAAACCAAACCAAACCCCCCACCACACAGCCAACAAAAAACCAAGCCCAAACCACAGCAAAATTATAAACAACACACCCCCAACCAAATAAAATAAAAATAACCAAAAACCTGAGAACAGCAAAAAAAACCCCAAATACTAAACCAAACAAAAAAAGCCCAAAACCTGACAAAATGAAGAAATCACAAGAAACCCAGCCCCCAAAAACCCAACACACCAAACCACCAGGAAACCCAGCACCCACACCAGCTAGTGCTACATCTCTGAAGGTAAACCATCCATGGCTTACTCATAGCTTGTTTGCTGCATGCAGCTGCAAGGTATCCTTATCAGTCAGAAGCAATACTTATCAACTTGATTTTGGTAATAGAGGGAGAGGAAATGAGTTCTGGCCTTTTTTCCCAGGGAAGTTGCACTCCTGAGGACATGGTATCACTTCTGCGACACAATTATCGACGCTGAGCTGTTGTACAGGGTTTGCGGAGGAGCTAGGAGGTGAGAACAGTGATTAAACCCGCAGCTCCTGGGTCTGTGGTTTCTCTTTTCACAGTATCACAGTATCACAGTATAACCAAGGTTGGAAGAGACCCCAAGGATCATCAAGTCCAACCTGTCCCAACAGACCTCACAACTAGACCATGGCACCAAGTGCCATGTCCAGTCTCCTCTTGAACACCTGCAGGGACGGCGACTCCACCACCTCCCCGGGCAGCACATTCCAATGACGAATCACTCGCTCAGTGAAGAACTTTCTCCTCACCTCGAGTCTAAACCTCCCCTGGCATAGCTTGAGACTGTGTCCCCTTGTTCTGGTGCTGGTTGCCTGGGAGAAGAGACCAACCCCTTCCTGGCTACAACCACCTTTCAGGTAGTTGTAGAGGGCAATGAGGTCACCCCTGATCCTTCTCTTCTCCAGGCTAAACAACCCCAGCTCCCTCAGCCTCTCCTCATAGGGCTTGTGCTCAAGGCCTCTCACCAGCCTTGTTGCCCTTCTCTGGACATGTTCAAGTGTCTCGATGTCCTTCTTAAACTGAGGGGCCCAGAACTGGACACAGGACTCGAGGTGTGGCCTAACCAATGCAGAGTACAGGGGCACAATGACCTCCCTGCTCCTGCTGGCCACACTATTCCTAATACAGGCCAGGATGCCATTGGCCCTCTTGGCCACCTGGGCACACTGCTGCCTCATGTTTAGGCAGCTGTCAATCAGCACCCCCGGGTCCCTCTCTGTTTAGCAGCTCTCCAGCCACTCTGACCCCAGCCTGTAGCTCTGCATGGGGTTGCTGTGGCCAAAGTGCAGCCCCTGGCACTTGGACTTGTTGAATGCCATCCCATTGGACTCTGCCCATCTGTCCAGTCAGTCAAGGTCCCTCTGCAGAGCCTTTCAACCCTCTAACTGACTGACATCTGTTCCCAACTTGGTGTCATCTGCAAACTTGCTGATGACTGACTCAACCCCCTCATCCAGATCATCAATGAAGATGTTAAAGAGGATGGGGCCCAGCACTGATCCCTGGGGGATGCCACTGGTGACTGGCCTCCAGCTGGATGTGGCACCATTCACCACCACTCTCTGGGCCTGGCCCTCCAGCCAGTTCCCAACCCAGCGCAGAGTGTTGCTGTCCAAACCACGAGCTGACAACTTAGCCAGCAGTTTACTGTGGGGGACGGTGTCAAAGGCCTTGCTGAAGTCCAGGTAGACCACATCCACAGGCCTCCCCACGTCCACCAGACGGGTCACCTGATCATAGAAGGAGATCAGGTTGGAGAGGCAGGACCTGCCCTTCCTAAATCCATGTTGGCTGGACCTGAGCCCTTGGCCATCCTTCAGGTGTGCAGTTATTGCCTCCAGGATAATCTGTTCCATCACTTTCCCTGGCACTGAGGTAAGGCTGACTCATGAGTTTTCCTATGAGTTTTCCTCTCATAGTTGCACAGTTTTGAGGATTTCTGATCCATGGTGATGTGAAGAGCTAAAAATGAAGGCTGAACTCCGTCAGCTCATGATCTTTTTTTCCTTGCATAGCAATAGCAGCCTACGGTGTCTTCAGACCTAAGTAAGTGTGAATGTGGGATGTGAACATTGATGGACTAAAAAAATAATGGTTGGATGTTCATGTTATCTTTTCCTATCCTGGACACAGTCAGTGGGAGTCTAATGACTGGCTTAGAAGATTGCAGGAGACAACTGCTAAAGCAATCAGCAAATATGATTATAATGTCTCAGTTCAGTAGACTTTGTATCTTAAGTAGATTTGCAACTGAAACATCTTCTAATTCAAGAAAAGCAACACAAGAGGAAGAAAGCATCTTCCATAGATTGAAGACTGTCAGTTATTTCACTATAAGTTATTCAGGATTTCACCCATAAAATTGTGCTTTTCTAATGTTGTGCTTAAATTTTGTCTTGCAGCTGTAGTTAAAGTAGTTCCAAATTAAAGAAAAAGGGAGATGAAATGGGTGTCCTGGTTCAAGGGAGAATCCTTGTATGTAAATAATGCATGAGAAAGAATGACGGATTTTGGAGCCACCAGAATCTGTCCCCTTTTGTATCACTAATAAAAAAAGGAATCATTACAACTGCCTCCAGTTCTGGAGCCCCTGTTACAAGAGGCATATGGATGTGCTGGAACGTGTCCAGAGAAGGGCCACGAGGATGATCAGAGGGCTGGAGCACCTCTCCTATGAGGACAGACTGAAGGAGTTGGGGCTGTTCAGTCTGGAGAAGAGAAGGCTCCCAGGTGACCTAATTGAAGGGAGCCTACAAGAAGGCTGGGGAGGGACTTCTTAGGCTATCAGGTAGTGATAGGACTAGGGGGAATGGAATGAAGCTGGAGGTGGGGAGATTCAGGCTGGAGGTGAGAAAGATGTTCTTCACCGTGAGAGTTGCGAAGCCCTGGAATGGGTTGCCCAGGGAGGTGGTTGAGGCCCCGTCCCTGGAGGTGTTTAAGCCCAGGCTGGATGAGGCTGTGGCCAGCCTGATCTAGTGTGGGGTGTCCCTGGCCATGGCAGGGGGTTGGAACTAGATGATCCTTGTGGTCCCTTCCAACCCTGACTGATTCTATGATTCTAAGTGGTTGCATAGTGACGTCAGGGTAATTCAGCAAGTGAAGCTTTACTTTAGAGAAAATATTTCTTTAATATTTCTTCTTTTTAACCTTTTTTTTTTTTCCTTAGATCAGCTACAAATTGTGGGTTGGATTAATTTTTAACACAAGCCAGTGCCTCTGAACTTGTATATGCAAACCATAACTGTGCGAGTTGCCTTTTGGTCTATGCTTGCACCCCGCTCTGTGAATGCTGTGTCCTGTGAATGCTCAGTCCTGGTTATAAATGGTGTTCATTTTGCTTGCATGAAAAATGTGTTTGTGAGGAAAACAAGCATGTTCTTCTAAAAAATATGGAAATGGATGGAAGATGGCAGATGCTACAGAGATCAGAAATGAGAGTGCTGGAAGCAGGTGGGCAGGGATGGATCTCAGGGGAAAGGGCTCCTGGTTACAGGGTCCTGAGTGATCCTGAGTGGTGCTGTGCTGGTGAGGAGGCCATGTACAAGATGGGATGGTGGAACACAAGCGGGTTGGCAGCCTGTCCTTCCTGGGTGGTGAGGGCTATACATGTTCATTCAGTGACAAACAGCACAGAGAAGCCAGAGAGGGGATTTAATAAATGTTTATAAATATCTGAGGGCTGCGTGTCAGGAGGGAGGGGACAGCCTCTGCTCACCTCCTCCCTGTGATAGGACAAGGAGCAATGGATGGAAGCTGCAGCACAGGAGGTTCCACCTCAACACAAGGGGGAACTTCATCACTGTAAGGGTCACAGACCACTGGAACAGGCTCCCCGGAGTGGTGGTGGAGTCTCCTTCTCTGGAGACTTTCATGGCTTTTCTGGATGTGTTCCTCTGTGCCCTGAGCTAGATTGTAAGGTCCTGCTCTGGCAGGGGGCTGTGGACTCGATGATCTCTTTGGGTTCCTTCCAACCCCTGACATCCTGTGATCCTGTAATATTGAGAGCTACCTGGTCTGTTGCCTTTGTGCTGCAGAAAACAGAGTGATGATGGTCCTATAAAAAATGTCCATGATTTCAGTAATTGTAGGCTGAGCTTGTTTTCAGGGCATATGGCAGGAAACTTGTAGTCCTCCTTGCAGGATTTGGTTTCGTGGGCAGCCAGGGCGACGTGGGAAAAGGATCTTTCTTCCCCTGCCTTCACCTCACAAAGCAAGGGGAAGTTGTTTGCTGACATCTCACAGGTCAGGGTTGGTAGAGTTATACAGCTGTTGGTGTTTAACTTGAAATGATTGCAGCACAGGTGATAATTTACTTTAGAAATAATATTTTGGGGTGGTTGGTTGGTTGGTTTGTTTGTTTTTGCTGTGTTGTACAGTATCAGTCAAATATTACAAGTAAGCCGCTGCTGACTGCACTGGTGAAGAAGCACAGAAAAATCTCCCTGCTTTTACTAAGCAGTAAGAACAACCAAAGCCTGGTATGGATATTGCCATGGATGATCTTGTTACCAGACCAGTTAATTTCTCCCCCTTGGTAACTCCAGAGGAGATGCAGGCAGTTGCTCTGTTCCCATTGCCCAGATACTCTTCTGTGAGATTGAAGTCTCCCCTGTGGTTCAGTTAGGAAACTTACGGGTTAGCCCACTTGGAGAGCATTTTTATCTCTTCCTACATCTCCTTTCCCCTTTTGCCCTCATCTTGCCCCTGGAAATGGCCTGCTGAAGGCTGTGACACTGATATCTGTGTCTTGTTATCCTGATAAGCCCAGGCTTCCACTCACTGCTGTGGCACCAAAACCCTGCAGAGAGCAGCTAACTATTCTAATAATTTTGTTGTGTTAGCACTTCATCTAAGACTTGTCATTTTTTAGTGTGTCAGGCTGGCCAATCTGTAATGAATATGTCATATTTATGTCTATGGAAAAAGCCTCACTGCTTCAGTACATTTCTATTATACCTATGCATTTTTTTCCCCCTGGTGGCTTAATATATATCTTGAAAAAGGTTTTCAGCTTCAAGAAAGATGTTGAGTTGCTGGAACGTATCCAGAGAAGGGCAACAAAGCTGGGGAGAGGCCTTGAGCACAGCCCTGTGAGGAGAGGCTGAGGGAGCTGGGGTTGCTTAGCCTGCAGAAGAGGAGACTGAGGGGTGACCTTCTTGCTCTCTACACCTACCTGAAGGGAGGTTGTAGCCAGGTGGGGGTTGGTCTCTTCTGCCAGGCAACCAGCACCAGAACAAGAGGACACAGTCTCAAGCTGCACCAGGGGAGGTTTAGGCTGGATGTTAGGAAGAAGTTCTTCCCAGAAAGAGAGATTGGCCATTGGAATGTGCTGCCCAGGGAGGTGGTGGAGTCACCATCACTGGAGGTGTTTAGGAAGAGACTGGATGAGGCCATTGGTGCCATGGTTTAGTTGATTAGATGGTGTTGGATGACAGGTCGGACTCAATGATCTCGAAGGTCTTTTCCAACCTGGTTAATTCTATTCTATTCTAACTAAATGTCATTTTTTTCATTTTCTATATTAGGTATTGCCTTCTCTCACTATTCTGTAAAGAAAGGTGCCTTGGAGTACTTCTGTATTAGCTTTTTGTTTTAGATCAGGAGAACATTTGTGAAGTGAATTGTAGGACTGTCCTCACATAAGATTCACATCCAGGAACCACTTGAAGGCTGTGACCAGTCTTATTTTTTGATTAAATTCATGTGATAAGTATGGTCTGGGAATGCATCTTATGTAACTGAACTGGCAGTTGGTGTTTAGTCTGCATGACCAGCCTAGAACTGGGCCAAATTTAGAATTTAGTCCTCAAATTCCTATAGTGGGGATACTGGGACCTTGTTACCAGCTTTTCTCTGTAACCTGGATCTTTTTTATTCCTGTCAGAAGTTTCTTCTCTTGAAGAAAAATCTCTCTGTAAAACTTTTTACCCTGACAAATAACCCTTTGTATTGGCTTACAGCAAGTCATGGTACTCCAGTTCTGCCCTCCAGGTCACTAGGAATAAAGTAGCAGTGTAAAAATCCTTGTTGCCCAAGTCAGAAGATATTTGACACGGGAAAGAAAGTATGTGCTTGTGAATGGGTTTGCAGGACAGAGGTGTAGTTTAAGGTGTAAGAAACTGCTTTTTTACAGCAACCGGGCACCATGTACGAGCCTTAGTTTCATCCTCTAAACAGTTTTCCTGTGCTCAGTCAGGACCATCAAACTTCCATGGCTTTAGTTTTAAGGCAAAGCTCTGTTACACACTCAATAAAGAAAATAAACAATAGAAGTCTAAATGACTTGAGAATACAGTAAAGACATATATCACATGAGAGCTTGCTGTGCTGTGTCCCCAAGCCCTTCCTTAGGATTTATGTTGACTGCTGGAAAACTCACAGGAAACATTCTGTCAGTGGAAAGAATTTCTTCAATAGGAAGACACAGCAAGTGTTCTTCATGTTTCTAGGTTTGGCTGGCTGCCCTCTCAACCATAGGAATAATTCTGGTTCTGGACCCTTGCCTTCCCTTAGCTGCAGCTGTGCTGGGCAAAGAGGGATGTGCCTGGCACCGGAGAAGTTCTCCCATGCCTGCAAGCATAGGTACATCCTCCATTCTAGTTCTGTTAGAATGATCTGAGTTTGGGAAAGAGAAATTAAAATTAATCGACATCAAAAGTGAGAAATGCTTGTTCTTATCTAGCCAATTAACTTTAGGGACCAACTGTATATGCAGCTATACATGGAAACCATTCTCTGTGCTCTTCCATTCATTCCACAGCACACTCATGGCCAAGCTGTCAGCCCATGGCTTGGACAGGATCACACTGTGTTGGGTTAGGAACTGGCTGGAGGGCCGAGCCCAGAGAGTAGTGGTGAATGGTGCCACATCCAGCTGGCAGACAGGCACTAGTGGTGTCCTCCAGGGATCAATGCTGGGCCCATCCTGTTCAATATCTTTATTGATGATCTGGATCAGGGCATTGAGTCCATCATCAGTAAATTTGCAGATGACACCAAGCTGGGGGCAGGAGTTGATCTGCTGGAGGGTAGAAAAACTTTGCAGAGGGACCTCAACAGGCTGGACAGATGGGCAGAGTCCAACATGATGGCATTCAACAAGTCCAAGTGCTGGGTGCTGCACTTCAGTCACAACAACCCCAGGCAGTGCTACAGGCTGGGGTCAGAATGGCTGGAGAGCAGCCAGGCAGAAAGGGGTCTGGGGGTAGTGATTGACAGCTGGCTGAACATGAGCCAGCAGTGTGCCCAGGTGGCCAAGAAGGCCAATGGCATCCTGGCCTGCATCAAGAATAGTGTGGCCAGCAGGAGCAGGGAAGTCATTGTGTCTCTGTACCCAGCACTGGTTAGGCCACACCTTGAGTCCTGTGTCCAGTTATGGGCCCCTCTGTTTAGGAAGGATGTTGACTTGCTGGAATGTGTTCACAGAAGGGCAACAAGGTTGGGGAGGGGTTTGGAACACAAGCCCTGTGAGGAGAGGCTGAGGGAGCTGGGGTTGCTTAGCCTGGAGAGGAGGAGGCTCAGTGGAGTCACCATCCCTGTAGGTATTGAAAAAGGGATTGGACGTGGCACTTGAAGCCATGGTTTAGTAGTCATGAGGTCTTGGGTGACAGGTTGGACTTGATGGTCTTTGAGGTCTTTTCAAGCCTTATTGATTCTATGATTCTATTCCCTTCAGGAGCATTGCCTTGGCTGTCAGGGTGGGTGGCACACCTAATTACTCTCTACAGTAGCTGACGTGTTGCTGAAACTCTTTGCAAGTACAGGTCTTGTAGAGTCAAAACCCCAACACATAAGCACATTTTCTGAGTGATCAGGAGGTTTCTACCTGTTTTGGTCAGATTGGTGCAAAACAGGTGAAGTAACTGCCCTGCAAAGCTGGTCATCATGTTTATATTCTAGCATCTTGCAACTGAATGCAAAAACACAGGTGTTAATTTAGGTTCATTAATAAGAGCATTATGTATCCCTTAAACAAGGGACTGTAAATTTGGTAAGAATTTAAAATACACAAAATTCTTCGTATGAGCTGTTGAGCATGATCCCTTTCCAACAGAGTGTGCAGCCTCTGTTAAAATGCAAATTTTGACTCATCACTTGGGAGTGCAGTGAACACCAGAGAAAACACAAGAGGAACTAAATGTATCCAGTTCATTAAAATACATCCTCTTCTAATAAAAAGTATCAGTAGCTCGGGAGGGTTGTAAGTTTGAGCTTGCTTCTTTGTAAACAAAGTCTTGCCAAGAGTTTCTGCACTGGAAACTGGAGGAAACTGGAGGTCTTGCACAAGCTTAGAGCTTTCTGTGCCCCTCAGTTTTGGAAAGATGTTGAGTTGCTGGAACGTGTCCAGAGAAGGGCAACAAAGCTGGTGAGGGGTTTGGAGCATAAGCCCTGTGAGGAGAGGCTGAGGGAGCTGGGGTTGCTTAGCCTGGAGAAGAGGAGACTGAGGGGTGACCTTCTTGCTCTCTACAACTACCTGAAGGGAGGTTGTAGCCAAGTGGGAGTTGGTCTCTTCTCTCAGGCAACCAGCACCAGAACAAGAGGACACAGTCTCAAGCTGCACCAGGGGAGGTTTAGGCTGGATGTTAGGAAGAAGTTCTTCACAGAAAGAGTGATTGGCCATTGGAATGTGCTGCCCAGGGAGGTGATGGAGTCACCATCCCTGGAGGTGTTTAGGAAGAGACTGAATGGGGCACTTAGTGCCATGGTCTAGTTCATTAGATGGTGTTGGATGATAGATTGGACTTCATGGTCTTAAAGGTCTTTTAAAACCTGGTTAATTCTATTCTATATTCAATTCTCTTTACTATATCACTCTTATGTAGTAAATATCCTAGTGGCTTGTTTTTAGAAAGTTATTGTAACTAGCAAAATAAATGTGACTTTTTTTTTTACTTGTTGTTAACAGTAAATTCTGGAAACAGAAGCTTTCACAGTCTTAAAACCCCCAAAACTCTAATGCCAAAAATTAGATCTGCATAGAACAGGATTTTCCCCTGCAAATTCTGTTGGACTAGGCAGTACACACACATAGATATGTGTGCACACACAGACACAGATATGCTAAGAGAAGATCATACTTTTGATAAAAAACAAAGCCAAATCTTTTGGTTATTAAGATGTTTTCAAAAAAATGGAAAATAAAACTTCAGAGGACAACTTTAGTCATTCCCTCAAATACCCTAATAACAGTGAAAAGTAATAGTTTCACTCTACTAATAGTGAAAAAAATATGAAGTGGTTATATCAGCTGGTGGTTAGGCTGAGTCTGTGTTATGTGTCTTCATCAATGGAGAAGTAAATAGAATAAATGGAGTTTGGTTACTGTGTCGTTGTCTTGATCTGAAGGTTGGGAAAGCGACACAGTCCTTTCCCTGAACACTCCTCTGAGTGAAATTAAGACGCAAATGTGGTCATATATCACGATGAAATTATCAGAAAGAGAGAGAATGGAGCAAACAAAACAGAGGAAGAAAGAAAAGGGAGAGAGAGAATGGAGAAAGAGAGAGCAGGAGAGGTGAAGAGAGGTAATTACCACCCCAGGGTTCTTTTCCCTCTTCTGTGGGGTGAAGAGGAGAGATGTCCCTTCCGCTTGTGATGTCCCGGGTGGCATCACTCCAGCTTGTAGTGTTTCCAGTGGTGTTTTTCTCTCTGCTAAAGCAGGCATAACTTGGGGGTTTTATACTGTTTATTTATCATATCTCCACCTGGTTCATGTCAAGAGTGCATGAGCGGATTTCCAGGGGTCTGCCGTTGTGCCTGCAGGGGTCGGTGCCAAGTTGCCTCCCCCTCTTTGCCTTCAACTGTTCATCACACCTCCTGGGTAATTGCTGCCTAGGTGGGCAGAGATGACACATCAGGAGTTCAGGATGATCCTGTCTTTGTTGAGATACTCCTCAGTTCCTAATGTAATCACCACCATCACAAGGTGATTTACATGTTCAAGAGAAGATTCACTGTCATGTTAATGTATTCTAATGAAATGCAATAGCATTACCACCACACAGGAGGTTCAACCTCAACATGAGGGGAAACTTCTTCACTTTGGGGGTCACAGCACTGGAACAGGCTGCCTGGGGGGTTGTGGAGTTTCCTTCTCTGGAGACCTTCAAGATCCATCTGGAGGTGTTCCTGTGTGACCTGTGCTAGATTGTATGGTCCTGCTGTGGCAGGGGAGTTGGACTCAATGACCTTTGGAGGTCCCTTCCAACCCCTAACATCCTGTGAGCCTGTGAACCTCTCCTCACACATGTGCCAAATGTACAAATGAATTTTTTTTTTATTGGAAGTAAGTAATTATCAGGTCACATAAGAGCATCTTCATTATTGCCTATCCAGGGACCTTAGCTCAATTTGGACCATTAGTAAAAAAAATTAAAAAAAAAAAAATAAAAAGGTTAAAATCTAAATCTCTTTTAAACTGTCTTTCTCCTTTAAACTTTGCCCCTCAGCTGTGATGCTAAAACAGTTTGAAATCAAAGATATGTACATCAAAGATATGTACCTAGTGGATTAGATCTCTATGTCGCACCTACCAGGGCACAAAATCAGTTCTCAGCACTAATCCCTGAAACAACAGAAAAGCTACAATAAAACATAAAAGAAGAGAGATTGACATAGCAATATCCCTTGATGTGCTTGTTCCTCATCCAATCCCTGTAAATAATTACCTGCCTGAAGTTGCACAAGCACTTCAGCTTGTCTAGAGACAGCTATTGATTTAGAAATCAGATGTTCTAGGGCTGGGTTGAACAAAAAACCACCAACAAACACCCAAACCATCACACTTTTTATTTATTTCATTTTTTCCTCAGCCTGCTGTGGCCGTGAATCAGCATCATTCATTTTAACCAATTTCCATCTGAAACATTGTTGTATTGGGAATTTGTTTACCACTTGTGGTCTCCTAGGCTGAAAATTAGTTTTCAAACCATGCCTCCTAACCCAGCATTTGAAATGCTGCATTACATTTTGTGGGTTGTTTTTTCCTTTGACTCTATTGTTTGCAGGAATGTTTTCTGTCTGTCTTTATGGACAGAGCAATGTGGTTTCTTTTGGAAAAGGCAAGTGGATTTTCGTGATCTTAGAGTGTTTGTTTTGATTTTTCCATGTAATTTTTAAAAAGACTGAACAGCTGTAGAAGTCAAGAAGTTGAGGCCTGAAGAGTTCTGGACACTGTAAAATTTAATTAGGATACAAATGTACTTCTTCCCTTTCTCCCTCAGATATCACCTTTAGAACTAATGAAGCACAAACTTGAGCCTGAGTAGCTCAAGTTTGTATTTTTGTGGAGAAAATACAAGTTGAGTGTAGTTCTTAATGTAAATGTCATGGGCCAAAGAAGAATGTGTCTTACAGAAGTCACCTGAGGTAACTTATAGAATAGAATAGAATAGAATAGAATAGAATAGAATAGAATAGAATAGAATAGAATAGAATAGAATAGAATAGAATTAACCAGGTTGGAAAATACCTTTGAGACCATCAAGTCCAACCTATCATCCAACACTATCTAATCAATTAAACCATGGTACCAAGCATCCCATCAAGTCTCCTCCTAAACACATTCAGTGATGGTGACTCCATCACCTCCCTGGGCAGCCCATTCCAATGGCCAATCACTCTCTCTGTATAGAACTTATTCCTAACATCCAGCCTAAACCTCCCCTGGTGCAGCTTGAGACTGTGTCCTCTTGTTCTGGTGCTGGCTGCCTGGGAGAAGAGACTAACCCCCATCTGGCTACAACCTCCCTTCAGGGAGTTGTAGAGAGCAATAAGGTCACCCCTGAGTCTCCTCCTCTCCAGGCTAAGCAACCCCAGCTCCCTCAGCCTCTCCTCACAGGGCTGTGCTCCAGACCCCTCACCAAACTTGTTGACATTCTCTGGACACGCTCCAGCAACTCAACATCCTTCCTAAACTGAGGGGCCCAGAACTGGACACAGGACTCAAGGTGTGGCCTAACCAGTGCAGTGTACAGGGCAGAATGACCTCCCTGCCCCTGCTGGCCACACTGTTCCTGATGCACACCAGGATGCCATTGGCCTTCTTGGCTGCCTGGGCACACTGCAGGCTCATGTTCAGCCTCCCATCAACCAGCACCCCCAGGTCCCTCTCTGCCTGGCCTCTCTCCAGCCACTCTGACCCCAGCCTGTAGCACTGCATGGGGTTGTTGTGGCCAATGTGCAGAATCCGGCACTTGGATGTGTTCAATCTCCTGCCCTTGGACTCTGCCCATCTGTCCAGCCTGTCGAGGTCCCTCTGCAAAGCCTCTCTGCCCTCCAGCAGATCAACTCCTGCCCCCAGCTTGGTGTCATCTGCAAATTTACTGATGATGGACTCAATGCCCTGATCCAGATCATCAATCAAGATGTTGAAGAGCATGGGGCCCAGCACTGATCCCTGGGGCACACCACTAGTGACAGGCCGCCAGCTGGATGTGGCAGCATTCACCACCACTCGCTGGGCTCAGCCCTCCAGCCAGTTCCTAACCCAACACAGTGTGATCCTGTCCAAGCCATGGGCTGCCAGCTTGGCCAGGAGTTTGCTGTGGGGGATGGTGTCAAAGGCCTTGCTGAGGTCTGGGTAGACCACATCCACAGCCTGCCCCACATCCCCCAGGTGGGTCACCTGATCATAGAAGGAGATCAGGTTGGTCAGGCAGGACCTGCCCCTCCTAAATCCATGCTGGCTGGGCCTGAGCCCCTGGCCATCCTGTAAGTGCTGTGTGATTGCACACAAGATGACCTGCTCCATAATCTTCTACCTCTTCAGGTAAAAATCTGAAAACTACCTTGCACATTCCATGCTGTAAATGCTATTAGAGAATGTAGGGTGGCTTTTTTTTTGGTCAATCTCACATGGTGAAGCCAGGGAGATTAATTCCTCTATATTCTCTATAGATAGGGAGGTCACAGCCTGATCAGAAATAGATGCTTGTGCCTTAAAAGTAGGGGATGGTATAATGTTGATGTCTACTGTCAGCTGTGACTTATGTCTGCTTGGAATTAAAAGATGAAGTTTGTAGCACTCATCTGAACCAACCTATATACATCTGCTGCTTTCAGATTGTATTGGTGTGTTATCTATATATTGCCTGGATTTTCTAGAAAATGCTGCTGCTTGGTTTAATTATTATTACTTTCTTGCCAGTAAATAAGCAGGCACTGATGGAAATTCATTGTGAACAGCCTTTTGTCCTGGTGCTTTGCATATTTCTGTGCATGAGGAGTGTTAGTGGAGCCTGCAAGGCAAGCTCCTTAGTGGTTACATCAATGAAGGCAAGTCAGGGTCTAGGTAAGAGATATGTGGAAGCAGAGATGAAGGATTTCTGTGCTTCTCTAGCCTAGGGAGCTGTTGTGAGTTTGGGGTTTTGTCTTCTTTTCCAATTACTGATGAAGTCTCTCCAGACCTTCCTTCCTCTTCTGAAATGCGTATGAAAACTATTGTTTTCAAATGTACCTCTGTGAGTAAACGTTGTCCCATTAGTCAAACCTTAAAGCGTGTGCTGCTGGAGAAAAATGAAAATCTAAATTTTCTCCAGCAATTTATGTTAATTGAACCCTCCTCTCATTCAGAAATGTATCAAGAGAATTTATACTAAATTAAAAACTATTAGACTTGCTGTTTCAAAACTCCTGTCTGAACCGAAACAATTATTACAATATATTCCTGACTTAAACCTGAAAGTCAGAAAACATCTATAAAGCTTTTGGGTGTTTTAGGTTTACCCTCTGGGCAAAGGCATTGGAGTGGAAGAGCGCAGGGAAACCTTATGCAGAAGCCAGGCTGGGTGAGCAAGGGTGACTACCCAAATGTGTTCTGATGCTGAAAAAGCAGAGCAGAAGTTGAACCATTTAGAGCAGGCTGGAGAAAAAGAGAGAATTAATTTGTTTCACAAGTGCAGACTATATCTGCTCAGACACATGTGCTGTTGCAATCTAGGAGGAGTGAATTGACCATAGTCCTACTTCTGTGTCTTAACCACAGCACTTCCTTCTGCTTTCTGGGCTGTCTAGCAGGTATAATGAGACCTCTTGGGATAGTGTTTCTGGCTCTGACGTGTTCAGTACAGCTTGCATCACTCTCTGGAGTTCAAGGATAGCTTACATTGAGAGTTGGACTTTTGGGCATTTATTCCCTTAACAGTCGCTGCACCTGCAACCTAAGATGCAACAACAGTGAAGTAAAACAAACAAACAAACAAACAAAACCCAGCCAAACAAAAGAAAACCCTGACAAACAAACAAAAACACAAACAAGAAACCCAGCCATGACTTCTTGAGAGTTTTCCCATCTCCTAATTCTTATTTTCTCCATATTGAAATGAGAATTATTGGCCACAGCAACCCCATGCAGTGCTACAGGCTGGGGTCAGAGTGGCTGAGAGCGGCCAGGCAGAGAGGGACCTGGGGGTGCTGGTTGATGGGAGGCTGAACATGAGCCTGCAGTGTGCCCAGGCAGCCAAGAAGGCCAATGGCATCCTGGCCTGCATCAGGAACAGTGTGGCCAGCAGGAGCAGGGAGGTCATTCTGCCCCTGTACACCGCACTGGTTAGGCCACACCTTGAGTCCTGTGTCCAGTTCTGGGCCCCTCAGTTTAGGAAAGAGGTTGACTTGCTGGAACGTGTCCAGAGAAGGGCAACAAAGCTGGGGAGGGGTTTGGAACACAAGCCCTGTGAGGATAGGCTGAGGGAGCTGGGGTTGCTTAGCCTGGAGAAGAGGAGACTGAGGGGTGACCTTATTGCTCTCTACAACTACCTGAAGGGAGGTTGTAGCCACACAGAGATTGGTCTCTTCTCCCAGGCAACCAGCACCAGAATAAGAGGACACAGTCTCAGGCTGCGCCAGGGGAGGTTTAGACTGGATGTTAGGAAGGAGTTCTATACAGAGGGAGTGATTGCCCATTGGAATGGGCTGCCTGGGGAGGTGGTGGAGTCACCTTCATTGGAGGTGTTCAGGAGGAGACTTGATGGGGTGCTTGGTGACATGGTCTAGTTGTTTGGGTGGGCTGGATTGGTTGATAGGTTGGACGCGATGATCTTGAAGGTCTCTTCCAACCTGGTTTATTGTATTGTATTGTATTGTATTGTATTGTATTGTATTGTATTATATTATATTGTATTGTATTGTATTGTATTGAAAACATTGTACCAGGCAAACAATTCACAGCCAGCGATGGCTTGGTTTTGGTGAGATTTTTTATTGCTGTTGTACTGAGAAAGCAGTTTCATAGTGGGAATGTCAGATTCATGATTTCAACTGCAAAATAGGCAGGATTTATTATTTTTAATAAACTCTAGTAAGAAATGCAGTGATCTTAGGTTTGTGTCTTTTTTTCAGGATTGAAATGGGGGGAAAAAAATATATCTGCTGCAGTAATTTCTTTTGTTTTCCTGATTCTGCTTATCTATTTAAATCACACTTATTGCTCCCAAATATTGGGTTGGTTGACACACATGATCACATTTCTATTGTTTTTATGGCGTTTACCGAAGGTCTGTGTGTTCTCCTTGTGTAAGAATGCTCAGAAACTGAAAACATTATGGACAATCCAGTCTCAGGTCAAGCTGATGGGTGCAAGGCTATCTAGTGTGATTTGCTGCTCAACCTCAACCAGTCAGTAACACTCAAAGTATTCATGGGTTGTACCCTCATACTCAAACTTCTGAATTGCTTAGAGGACTGGATGTGCTCAAAGGTCATTTAGACATGGTGCTTGGGAATATGGTTTAGGGGTGAACTTTGTAGAGTAGGATTAGGACATGGTGATCCTGAGGGTCTTTTCCAACTTGAATGTTTCTGTGATTCTGATTCTGTGGGTGGTTGTATGGGGTTGTGTGCCAAAACACTGCTGCTGGCTCTGCAGATCCTCCTTTGCAACCTGCAGCCTTTTTCCCATTGGTGGCTTTGGGATTCATGAAGAAATTAGTTAGAGATAGTTGTGTTCTCAGTTAGACTCTCAATATCAGAAAATCCTGGAGGAGGTAGTTTAGTACAGGCATTTACACATATGAAATGATGTTGTGGGTCCTCTTACATCAAATAGTGTGTGAACTGCATAAAGCTTTCCACTAACAAGGAAGGAAAAGGATTTTATGCTCTGTGACTTCCCAGGAGATGGAGAAAAAATATAGAACTGGAAAATTACATCAGGTTACACCAGGGAGGTTTAAGTTAGACATTAGGAAAACTTCTGTACTGCAAGGATTATCATAGACTGGAACAGGCTGCTCAGGGAAGTGGTTGAATCTCTGTCCCTGGATGTGTTTAAACCCCATCTAGATATGGTGTTCAAGAATATGGTGCAGTAGTGGCCTTGGTAGTGTTAGATAATGATTTGACTCAATGATCTTGAAGGTCTTTTCCAACCATAGTGATTTTGTGATCTTATTTCACGTGCCTGAGTTACTGAGCTTATTCCTGCATTTCAACATAATTTCAAGAATCTTGTGTTGAACATCTGAGAGTTCACAGCTGCTACTAGAGATGCTGTTCCAGAGTGTGAGATCAGAAATCTGGTGCACCATAATGGTGTGCAGCTGTGGAAATCATCCAAAATTCCTTTTTGGCCAAGTCTTGTTGCTAGGAATTGCAAACTTCTGCAAGGAACTGCTTCACCAGCTCTAAAATGATTTAACCTTGCCAAAAATTGATTTCCCAGGACTCTGTTTGTTTGCTTAAAAGTTTGCCTAAGGAAGAAAAGGTGAGAGGAGCTAAAATCTGTCGGGAAATATCAAGAAAGGATCTTCTTCAGGAGATATGGGAACAGAGAGATGAGGGATGTTTATAAACTTCCTAACTATTTAAGAACCAGGCTAGAAGGAATAATGAGAAGGCAAGAGCAAAGTTTGCAAACACTTCAGCTCACAGCAGGTAAGAAAGAGTGGGCTGGCAAGCAGCCACAGCCTCTGCATTTGCCATTTGTCAGAAATGAAAGTACTAACAAATTGCCTGATTTTAAACCAAATGACTCTGTGTTCTGTAGCATCCCTACAGGTTTTAATTCTTACTTCTGTTTCCCTGTCTGGCTTGTTATTTAAAAAATAAATAAACAACAAACCCCAAAACACCCCACAAACCAACATCTGTATACTCTTGTTCTTTTTTGCTCTCATAAAGGGATGGTGTGATGACTGGTGATCAATTTGCTGCAGTGAAGTGTATCAATGGCAGTAGATGACTACCATCTGGATAGACTTTGAGGATGGTAAAATGTATGACTGGGACACAGATGGGTATTCCTGGTCCCCTTCCAGTGTATGGCTTACAGATAAAGCTGTAGAGAGACAGCTCTTTGGACAAGGGAAGTGCAAACTGCTGCAGACAGAAGAGCTGGCCTCATCACCTTACCGTGGGGGAAGTGAGAGATGTGGGCAGAGGCTATGCTTTGGAAAGGTCTTTGAATTTATTAAACTGTTAAATCATGTCCCTAGATAATTAGAATTATGTTCTTCTCCAAACTATGGTGTAAATTTCTAATCCTTTCCTCGCTCCTCATTTCTCCTAATACTGCCCAGAGCTCATCTCTCAGCAGGGCATTGCTGTCTCCAGAGCTTTTGTCAGGCATTCTCTCAACCTTTGTCTTCTGAGTCCCATGTAGCCTTTTTGGGGAAGCCTGCTTGTCACTCAGCTCTTTTTTCCTTACTAGGTGCCTCTTTCTTGGGGACCTTTCTGTAGGCCTTGTTTATAGCAGAGGGGATAAACCTAATTTCACTGGAGCATGTCTTGAGTCTGATTAGACCGTTTCCATCTTCCAGCAAGCAGTTTCCTTGGAGCCAGAGGCTTTCATCACACCAAGGGCTCCTTTTGCTCCCAATACATAAAATTTATATTCCTCTATATTATATTATGGCATGAGATTTAACACATCCAAGTGCTGGGTTCTGCACATTGGCCACAGCAACCCCATGCAGTGCTACAGGCTGGGGTCAGAGTGGCTGAGAGCGGCCAGGCAGAGAGGGACCTGGGGGTGCTGGTCAATAGTAGGCTGAACATGAGTCTGCAGTGTGCCCAGGCAGCCAAGAGGGGCAATGGCATCCTGGCCTGCATCAGGAATAGTGTGGCCAGCAGGGGCAGGGAAGTCCTTCTGCCCCTGTACACTGCACTGGTTAGGCCACAGCTTGAGTCCTGTGTCCAGTTCTGGGCCCCTCAGTTTAGGAAAGAGGTTGACTTGCTGGAACGTGTCCAGAGAAGGGCAACGAAGTTGGTGAGGGGTTTGGAACACAAGCCCTATGAGGAGAGGCTGAGGGAGCTGGGGTTGCTTAGCCTGGAGAAGAGGAGACTGAGGGGTGACCTTATTGCTGTCTGCAACTACCTGAAGGGAGGTTGTAGACAGGCAGAGGTTGGTCTCTTCTCCTAGGCAACCAGCACCAGAACAAGAGGACACAGTCTCAGGCTGCACCAGGGGAGGTTTAGGCTGGATATTAGGAAGAAGTTCTATACAGAGAGAGTGATTGCCCATTGGAATGGGCTGCCTGGGAGGTGGTGGAGTCGCCTTCATTGGAGGTGTTCAGGAGGAGACTTGATGGGGTGCTTGGTGACATGGGTTAGTTGTTTGGGTGGGTTGGGTTGGTTGATAGGTTGGATGTGATGATCTTGAAGGTCTCTTCCAACCTGTTCTGTTCTGTTCTGTTCTGTTCTGTTCTGTTCTGTTCTATTCTATTCTATTCTATTCTATTCTATTCTATTCTAGTATTTTGCTCTGTAGGATGTTATAGGATTTTCATTGCCTCTGTCCTGCCATGTTTACACACAGCCACGTTCCCTATTCCAGCTGTGTCTGATAATACACTAATGACAAAAGTACACACAGTCCTTTTCTCTTATAGTTGCCTTAGTAAATGTTTGCCTTTATTTTTAATGTGAATTATCTTATTTCTCTACAAAAGGGCAAGATATAAGCAATGACAAGTAAGCCATGGAGCTCTCCATGGTGATTCAGTCAAGCAGGATAGGAACCATAACACTGAGTGGAGAAGTGCACACCAGCCTTCAGCACTTCTGAACAAGATGCATTTTGTTTTCAAAATCTGGACAGGGGTGTAGTGTAAATCATCATTCTTAGCTCAGGTACATTTTGACTCCAATGAGGCCTTTCAGCTGACTAGCAAGTTTCTGTTGAATATTCAAAACAAAGTCAGTCTAATAAGTCCCACAGCTGTTGTGAACCTGACAAGGGAAACTGTGTTATGCAAACAGTTGAAGGAAATATCTCCACTGGGTTGAATATAGACAGATGTTGTATTCCTTTTGGCTAGCAATGGAAATGTGTTTTTCTTAATCTGGGCAGAAAGAAAATCCAGCAGTTAGGAACCTGGAGATAGATGCAGCTCGCTTCCTATTTGGTACAGGATCATAGAATCATAGAATCATAGTATCAGTCAGGGTTGGAAGGGACCACAAGGATCATCTAGTTCCAACCCCCTGCCATGGCCAGGGACACCCCACACTAGATCAGGCTGGCCAGAGCCTCATCCAGCCTGGGCTTAAACACCTCCAGGGACTGGGCCTCAACCACCTCCCTGGATAACCCATTCCAGGGCTTCACCATTCTCATGGGGAAGAACTTCCTTCTCGCATCTAGCCTGAATCTCCCCACCTCCAGCTTCATTCCATTCCCGCTAGTCCTATCACGACCTGATAGCCTGAGAAGTCCCTCCCCAGCCTTCCTGTAGGCCCCCTTCAGATACTGGAAGGCCACAATGAGGTCACCTCGGAGCCTTCTCTTCTCCAGACTGAACAGCCCCAAGTCCTTCAGTCTGTCCTCACAGGAGAGGTGCTCCAGCCCTCTGATCATCCTCGTGGCCCTTCTCTGGACACGCTCCAGCACGTCCACATCCCTCCTGTAATAGGGGCTCCAGAACTGGAGGCAGTACTCCAGGTGGGGTCTCACTAGAGCTGAGTAGAGGGGGAGAATCCCCTCCCTTGACCTGCTGGCCACACTTCTCCTGATGCAGCCCAGGCTCTGATTGGCTTTCCGGGCTGCAAGTGCACACTGAGAGCTCCTGTTGAGCTTCTTGTCCACCAGCACCCCCAAGTCTCTCTCCTCAGGGCTGCTCTCCAGCCAGTCCCTGCCCAGCCTGGATTTGTGCCTGGGATTGCCTTGACCCAGATGCAGGACCCTGCCCTTGGTCTTGTTGAAGCTCATGAGGTTGGCTTGTGCCCACCTCTCCAGCCTGTCCAGGTCCCTCTGGATGGCATCCCTTCCCTCCAGCGTGTCCTCTGCACCACAGCTTGGTGTCATCAGCAACCTTGCTGAGGGTGCACTCGATGCCACTGTCCATGGCACCCACAAAGATGTTGAACAAGACAGGTCCCAGGACTGGTCCTTGATGTCATTAGCATTTGGGTTTTTCTCTCTTTCCTCCAACTCCTCATTATGTTATGTGCTCCTTCATGCGTGTATGTGTGCACAATCTTTCAGCTATGAAAGACAAGGAGAAAGCTGTTTCTCTGTTGTGTCAGAGCCAGTGTTCTCCACTCTTAACCAAGGTTTCTTTCTTTTCTAAGGATGTGAGGGGTGTTTTTCTTTGGAATTCAATGCTTTCTTTTCCCATGAAAGAATCAAGTGAAGAAAACAACCACAACACAACAACCCCATGCAGAGCTACAGGCTGGGGTCGGAGTGGCTGGAGAGCGGCCGGACAGAGAGGAACCTGGGGGTGCTGATTGACAGCTGCCTGAACATGAGCCAGCAGTGTGCCCAGGTGGCCAAGAAGGCCAATGGCATCCTGGCCTGCATTAGGAATGGTGTGGCCAGCAGGAGCAGGGAGGTCATTGTGCCCCTGTACTCTGCATTGGTTAGACCACACCTTGAGTCCTGTGTCCAGTTCTGGGCCCCTCAGCTTAAGAAGGACATTGTGACACTTGAACATGTCCAGAGAAGGGCAACAAGGCTGGGGAGAGGCCTTGAGCACAAGCCCTGTGAGGAGAGGCTGAGGGAGCTGGGGTTGTTTAGCCTGGAGAAGAGGAGGCTCAGGGGAGACCTCATTGCTCTCTACAACTACCTGAAGGGTGGTTGTAGCCAGGAAGGGGTTGGCCTCTTCTCCCTAGCAACCAGCACCAGAACAAGAGGACACAGTCTCAAGCTGCACCAAGGGAAGTTTAGGCTGGAGGTGAGGAGAAAGTTCTTCACCGAGAGAGTGATTTGTCATTGGAATGGGCTGCCCAGGGAGGTGGTGGAGTCACCGTCCCTGGAGGCGTTCAAGAGGGGACTGGATGTGGCACTTGGTGCCATGGTCTAGTCGTGAGGTTTGTGGTTACAGGTTGGACTCGATGATCTTCGAGGTCTCTTCCAACCTTGGTAATACTGTGATACTGTGATACTGTGATACAAAATATGCCATTTTGAAATCTCATGCATTTCAGCTTATGAGCTAACTCTTCTAATACATTTTCAAATAAATGCTTCAACAGAACAAGAAGCAACTAGCCACAGCTTGGTGACAGTGGCCAGGTAAAAGTAGGTAGTATAACACAGTACATTAGAAGTTGGAAGGGACCTCCAGAGATCATGGAGACCAACCCTCCTGCCAGAGCAGGATCACCTAGGGTAGTCTGCACAGGAATGCATCCAAGCAGGTTTTGAAAGTCTCCAGAGAAGGAGACTCCACAACCTCTCTGGGCAGCCTGTTCCAGTTCTGTGTCACCCTCACTGTAAAGTTGTTTCTCCTCATGTTGTGGTGAAATCTTGTATTTTCAAGTTTGAACCTCTTGTTCCTTGGCTTATTATTGAGCACCACTGAAAAGACCTTGGCCTCCTCCGCTCCACACCCACCCCTCAGGTATCATAGTATCAGTCAGGGTTGGAAGGGACCACAAGGACCACCTAGTTCCAACCCCCTGCCATGGGCAGGGACACCCCACACTAGATCAGGCTGGCCAGAGCCTCGTCCAGCCTGGGCTTAAACACCTCCAGGGATGGGGACTCAACCACCTCCCTGGACAACCCATTCCAGGGCTTCACCATTCTCATGGGGAAGAACTTTCTCCTTACCTCCAGCCTGACTCTCCCCACCTCCAGCTTCATTCCATTCCCCCTAGTCCTATCACTACCTGAGATCCTGAGCAGTCCCTCCCCAGCCTTCCTGTAGGCCCCCTTCAGATACTGGAAGGCCACAATGAGGTCACCTGGGAGCCTTCTCTTCTCCAGACTGAACAGCCCCAACTCCTTCAGTCTGTGCTCACAGGAGAGGTGCTCCAGCCCTCTGATCATCCTCGTGGCCCTGCTCTGGACACCTTCCAGCACCTCCACATCCCTCCTGTAATAGGGCTCCAGAACTGGAGGCAGTACTCCAGGTGGGGTCTCACCAGAGCTGAGCAGAGGGGGAGAAGCACCTCCCTTGACCTGCTGGCCACACTTTCATGTTATTCATTTCTTCCAAACTGAGTTACAAATCTCACCATACCAAGTGTTCTGATGCTTAGAGCAAAAAAAAAAGACTTGTAAACTTTATTTTTTCAGCTGCTGCCAAAAGGAAAACATGACCTGTTCTGTGAAGCATCCTCCCTCTCCATAAAGCACATGTTAGTTGAAGACAGTAAATAGGCTTTGTTTATTATTTTAATGAAGGCCCTGACACAGGGGACACAACTTTTGGTTCTATACCAGTGAGAGTTTTTCTAGCTCAACAGAGAGCACAGCAAACATTATCTCACTAATAGAAAAAGCCATAGAATGCTTGAGGAGTACTAGGCACCAAGGTTCATCCAGAGATATTAGCAACTGCCCATATGGAAGCTCTGCTGTACATTAAAGGAAAATATCATTACAGAAAACAAGCAAGGTTCAGAGAAAAATCCTCTTGTCCCTCTAGACTCTTCATGTCATTACTGACTCCTGCCCTTTCCATAATTTCTGAAATAACCTCTCTCACAGTTTTTGTTTCAGCCTTCATCCAGGTTTTCTTGCTGTATTTTCACAGGGGTAATGCTTCATCATTTCAATTTTTCATCAGTAAAGAGTTACACTCTTGGATTCTGTTTCCTAAAAGCTCTGCCCATTCAGTTTTCACAGTAGGTATGGATAATTATGAGCTCCAGGACAAGATAGGTCAGCTTTCAAAAATGTGCTTTTAGGGCTTGAGCAACGAGAAATCAGAGCTATTTGCCTGCTGTCTCTGACTCAGGCACCTGGCAGTAGGCATTACCAGATATATTTGATTCAGTTGATAGACAGAGACTCTTTGCCTCCAAGAGGTTTGTGTCATCCTCTGGATGTACAGTTCTGTTTGCAAGTTCTTTCTGGGCAGGGTTTTACATTTATTTTTCTATGTGGGAAACTGAACTTGAAGGTTGTGGTTTTTTTGGTTTTTTTTGAAGGAGAGACATCACAGAAGTGCCTTAAAGTAGCAGGAAAAGTCTGTTTGTGGAAATCTATCTGTTCTGTCCCTCTCTTCTGTGAGAAAGACAAATATCTTCAGTGTGTCTAGGGCTAAAGCAATCGGTCGTTAACCATATGACAGACGCTATGAATCTGGTGAGACCCCACCTGGAGTACTGCCTCCAGTTCTGGAGCCCCTATTACAGGAGGGATGTGGAGGTGCTGGAAGGTGTCCAGAGAAGGGCCACGAGGATGATCAGAGGGCTGGAGCACCTCTCCTGTGAGCACAGACTGAAGGAGTTGGGGCTGTTCAGTCTGGAGAAGAGAAGGCTCCGAGGTGACCTCATTGTGGCCTTCCAGTATCTGAAGGGGGCCTACAGGAAGGCTGGGGAGGGACTTGTCAGGCTATCAGGTAGTGATAGGACTAGGGGGAATGGAATGAAGCTGGAGGTGGGGAGATTCAGGCTTGAGGTGAGAAGGAAGTTCTTCCCCATGAGAGTGGTGAAGCCCTGGAATGGGTTGTCCAGGGAGGTGGTTGAGTCCCCATCCCTGGAGGTGTTTAAGCCCAGGCTGGATGAGGCTGTGGCCAGCCTGATCTAGTGTGGGGTGTCCCTGGCCATGGCAGGGGGTTGGAACTAGGTGATCCTTGTGGTCCCTTCCAACCCTGACTGATACTATGATACTATGTGTGGGCTTAAATATTTGTGGGCTTTAGTTAAGTGAGGTTTTCTATTGTTACTTGTCAGCTTTTGAAAATCTGAGTTAAACTGCAGTGTTTCCTGAATGTGGGAATGAGTAAACCAACCCACCAATATAATTCACTTTTCCATATCTCTGAATTCTGGTATTTCACATCACTTCCAGGAGCCTTATGTTCAAAAAGGTCCAAATTCTCTTACTGAATCCTTTTGGCTATTTATTGCTTTTAGTTATGGTTCTTCCTTCATCAGTGAACCACCATTGCAAGTGACCAATTTTAAGAGGTGATGTGGAGAATGGGAGATTTGAGTGCTCACAGGGTAAAAGGTCCATAATTCAGTCGTTACCCTTGTGTTAGAAAAAAAAGACTGAGACGTTATTTATCTCCTTCACCACTATCTCTGGCATGATTAAGTGTACAGTAAGCCACCCCAATAGATGTGCCTGTCTGGTTTTATTCTCTTGCTTTTTGCTGTATGTTTCTTTATCTTATTTTTTTTAAAGAACCAACTATGTCAGGAAAAAAAGTGGTGAGGCTGAAACAGCTGCTCCCTCAGTTGAGCCTGGCTCTGGAAGCTGCTATGGGAATTCCATAGACATTCTCTCCATGTAGGTGTTAGCAGAGCTGTGCCTCTGGCTCCCGTGGAGTGGGAGGCTGATGGACTCAGTGCCCTGAGAGAGGGGAAGATTCTAACACTTGATGTCTGGCTGCATCAACCACTTTTGATGCCAGTCCCACTCTGGTTTATCTCGTTTTTCTTGAAGGAAAGCAATTGAGAAGATGTGTCAAGCTCTATCTAGAGCTTCTCTTTTCCTTGATTGCCTTAGAAATCAGAATGGATGGAGCAGTTGAAACAGTTGTCCAGGCAGCCAGGCGCTCAGAAGAGCATGGCTAGCTGCAGAGAAATATTGCTCTTGCTGTGGAAAAACAGCTACAGAAATTATATTCCTTCAAGTCTTTGAGTTTGCATTTGTAACTGTCTTATTAAGAAACACCTGTTAAGCGTGGATGTAGCTGGATGTGGCTATGGACAACCTGATCTAGTGTGAGGTGTCCCTGCCCATGGTAGGGGGGTTGGAACTAGATGATCCTTGTGGTCCCTTCCAACCCTGACTGATTCTATGATTCTAAGAGCACATGTTGCTCTCTCACACCACTCTCTAAGTCATCTCCAAAGATCTACATCTTTATGAGTCACTCTAGACCAAAGAAAACAAGAATGCAATACAAATACATAAAAGAAGAATAACCCTCAGTGTGCTTTAGCCAACAGGCATGACATTTAGGCCCCAGAGTCTGTGAACAGCAACAGGCCTGCAATGCACACAAAAGATACAGGAAAAATTGAGTTGTATTCCCTGAGAGATGTTATTGTTTGAGTTGTTTCTGTTTTTAATGGTATTCATGGCCAAATGATTCATCTTCTCACAGCTAGACCTAGATGACATTTCCCTAAAGAACAGTTACTTTATCTCAAAGAAACAAGAAGGGGAGGAGGAGGGGGGGGGGGGGGGAGAAAAAGGCAGCATCATAAAGAAATGAAAGTATCTGGGAAGCTGAGTCATGTTCCATGAGCAATTTCAGACAATACGTAAATAAATGGTGATGATTCTGGAAAAATTAACACATTTCTCCTGGCCTTTACAAAAATTCATTCTTTTGCTACTGCTGATGTGTTTCCTTTTGTGCTGTTTTGAAACTGCACTTTTTGGAGTTTCAAAATTCTTTTCCTCACTTCTTTTCAAGATGTGTCTTTTACAAGGAGAAATTTGAAATAAGAAAATGAACTGAGGCCAAACTTAGTCCTTTTCTTTTTAAAAAGGGGGAAAAAACACCCAACATTTGACAATCAGGGGGCCTGAAGCTTAGGAAAATATCTTTGGGGATGTTTTTTATTTTAGCTAGAGCTTAAATTCTGAGGTCCCAAATTTCCATCAAATATTTAAAGCATTAGGCCACTTTTCACTCTGATATCAACAAAATGGGGTGAATATTAGGGAATCACAACAAACTAGTATCACTTACAAAACCCTGCTCTCTGCTGGGGTTGTGCTTTGAGTCTTACAGGTTTACATTGGTTAATCTTGGGTTTAGGTGAAAATTGAATGAGGTTCTTATGTACCTACGTGCCTAAGCCCAACTGGGAATCAAGTTAAGATTAATAACAAACACCCAGACACCTTTCCTGTGAAGACCTACAGAGCATGTATGCCTTTAAGATGACTAAAGACTCAGATTGACACTTGCTGAGACTTTCTTAGGCACCTGTTTAGAAATCCTACCTGTATTTCTCTTTAGACCCATTAACATGTTAACAATCTATCTGGAGGTTTCCTGTTTAATCATGTTGGAAAGTATTCACAGTATCACCAAGGTCGGAAGAGACCTCAAAGATCATCGAGTCCAACCTGTCACCACAGACCCCATGACTAGACCATGGCACCAAGTGCCACATCCAATCATGCATTAGTAACTCTTACTTTTTTTCTCTGTTTATTTATCTATCTATTTATTTTAATCTTACTGAAGGGTTTTCTGTGAGACTTGGCTGCACAGGGTATTTATGATTTTAATACCACCTGGCCTTTCTGCAGCTTCACATGTCCCTTATACTTGCCCACCACCTTATCAGATGCAGAAGTATTTCTTCTTCCAAAACTGAATTTATCCAACCCTTATACCAGGTCAGTGACTGGATTTCCTTTTCTGTATTTTTACTTTCCTATTACTTCTATTCTATACAGATAATCTGCATGGTTTTCATTTATCCAGCATGGACTGTTTTCCCTAGGGCAGGTAAGGTAAAGAACTCAGTGAAGAAATGGTTTGCAGATGGAGTAGTCTTAAGCACTGGAAATAGGTTATTGTGCTGAGCTGTTCTTAACTGTCTGCTGCCATGCTTGAGGGCTGTAGAAAGAGAGTTGAACCCATGCAGCCTGAATACTCTAATTTCTGTTCTTCACTTTGTTTACTAAACCATGGTAAGACCTGAAGGTGTTGGCAGACAGGAGAGCACTTCTCACCAAGTGTCTGTATTATTTTGTGCTCTACACACACCTTTCCTTAATAAATCCTCAAGAGCTCTGCTGCTGTAGAATAAAAATCACATCATTATATTGTTAGCACCCTTCTTTCACCAGCAATGAGCCTTTGAGGCTTGAATCAGGAACTGTACTGTTGAACAAGGATGGATCACATATTCTATAAGCTCAACGTAATGAGAGCTCTGTTGACAGGAGGTTGCCCTTGTTGCAGCCCAAAATAAGGTTCTCTGACCCTTCTGGTCTAAAAGTCCATTTATTTGCACTTGGACAACTTCCACATTAGTAAAGAGGTACCTAGGTAGGATGGAGTTGCAAGTAGAGATGCTGTGGATCTATTTCAGGATGCTAGTAGAGATGAAGGATAGAAACATGATGGTGAAGAAGGAAGGCAACCAACAGAAAGATTTGTTTTCAACCTATCAGTTACAACAGAGGGAAGAAGAACACCTTGCAAATATTTTGATTTAAAAAAAATAGGAAAAAAAGTCTATTTTATACAGAAAGGTTTTGAGAGTAGGCCAGGTTTGTCATGTGGAATGAGAACAGAGCACTGCCAAACTCTGCAGTCCTACAATATGGTTTCCCTTTATGCCCAGGGATCCAGAGAAAAATCAGTCTCTGAAGGAGATGAACATCTGAGGGACCACCCTGCTGGGAAGGAGAGTGGACTTGAAAGCACAGCAACCTTGCTCTCCTTCTAGGGCCTGACTGTCAGCTTGAATAGACAAGTCCAGAGTACTTTCTTTACCTTGTTTTAATACCTACTCTCAGCTTTGCAAATGCAAATACTCCCAGATCTCATTTTGTCAAGTGGAAGCTCATTGTGATCTGAACTGATTCATAGGGTGTTTTTACTTAGGCACTTCTGCTTACGTATCTATTGCTTCCCTCCCCAAAGTGGGGCAGCCGTTATGTTAGGACATGGAGACATCATTCAGAGGACAGTCTCAAGCTGTGCCAGGGGAGGTTTAGGCTGGATGTTAGGAAGAAGTTCTTCATAGAGTGATTGGAATGTGCTGCCCATGGAGGTGGTGGAGTCACCATCTCTGGAGGTTTTTAGGAAGAGACTGGATGGGGGACTTGGTGCCATGGTTTAGTTGATTAGATGGTGTTGGATGATAGGTTGGACTCAAGTGATCTCAAAGTTCACTTCCAACCTGGTTTACTCTGCTCTGCTCTGCTCTGCTCTGCTCTATTCTATTCTTCTATTCTATTCTATTCTATTCTATTCTATTCTATTCTATTCTATTCTACTCTACTCTACTCTACTCTACTCTACTCTATTCTACTCTACTCTATTCTACTCTACTCTATTCTATTC